>CM059433.1:126175338-126355387 GCA_030390025.1 Squalus acanthias
TGGTCTTAAAAATAAAAAAAATTGAAACACTATTGCTGGAAATGCACAGTACCTGAAAAGAGAAAAAAGGTGGGGTAGCGTTTTGGGTTCTTGACCCATTGTCAGGACCCATTCTGATGAAAGGTCAACACAACAACAACTTGCATTTATATAGCGCCTTTAACGTAGTAAAATCTCCCAAGGCGCTTCACAGGAGCGATTATCAAACAAAACTTGACACCGAGCCACAGAAGGAGATATTAGGACAGATGACCAAAAGCTTGGTCAAAGTGGTAGGTTTTAAGGAGCGTCCTAAAGGATGAGAGAGAGGCGGAGAGGTTTAGAAAGGGAATTCCAGAGTTTAGGGCCTTGGCAGCTGAAAGTACGGCAGCCAATGGTGGATTAAAATAGGGGATGCGCAAGAGGCCAGAATTGGAGTAGCACAGAGATCTCGGAGGGTTGTCGGGCTGGAGGAGGTTACAGAGATAGGGAGAGGTGAGGCCAAGGAGTGATTTCAAAACAAGGATTAGAATTTTAAAATTGAGATGTTGCCGGACCAGGAACCAATGTAGGTCAGCGAACACAGCGGTGAACACTAAAAACATCAACATGCTGCTACCCTCCCAATCATGCTAAGTAAAAGAAAGTCATTTCAAAAGGACACACTGAAACTTAATTTCAGTAGGCATCTTATCAGCAGGCACGAAGGGTGAGAAACATTGATTGTGTATATTGATTGGGCAATAAGGTCAATTTGTAAAAAAAACTATGGGAAAGTTGGTTGGAGTTAATTTGTGTCTGGCAGATCACAGTTGCTGATAAGAAGTGACTCTGCTGAGCACTACATTTTTTGTAAGCCACAGCTCACATCATCTAGACCTTATTCAGCTTGTTTTGTTTTTCAGAAACAGTGAAATAATCGTACATGGGATCTTCCTGTTTCAAACACTTGTGCGGACAGAACATTCTGACTGCAGACAAAACACCTCTTCCCACGGTTTTGGTTGGCCGCACTTTTGGTATTGGATCGAGTTGAAGATTCTGGAACAACTTAAGAACATAAGTAATAGGAGCAGGAGTAGGCCATACGGCCCCTTGAGCCTGTTTCACCATTCAATAAGATCATAGCTAATCATCGACCTCAACTCCACTTTCTCGCCGAATCCCCATATCCCTTGATTCCCCTAGAATCCAAAAATCTAGCTTTCTCAGCCTTGAATATACTCAACGATTTAGCATCCACAGCCCTTTGGGGTAGAGAATTCCAAAGATTCACAACCTTCCTAGTGGAGAAATTCTTCCTCATCTCAGTCTTAAATGGCCGATACCTTATCCTGAGACGATGCCCCCTCATTCTAGACTCCCCAGCCACGGAAAACAACCTCTCAGTATCTACCCTGTCAATCCCCCTTAGAATCTTATATATTTCAATGAGATAACCTCTCATTCTTCTAAACTCCAGAGTATAGGCCCAATCTACTCAATCTCCCATCATAGGACAACCCTCTCATCCCAGGAATCAATCTAGTGAACCTTTGTTGCACCATCTCTAAGGCAATTATATCCTTCCTCAGATCAGGAGACCAAAACTCTGCACAGTACTCCAGGTGTGGTCTCACCAATGCCCTGTACAATTGTAGCAAGAGCTCCTTACTCTTGTACTCCAACCCCCTTTCAATAAAGGCCAACAAGCCATTTGCCTTCCTAATTGCTTGCTGTACCTGCATGCTAACTATCTGTATTTCCTGTACGAGGACATCCAAATATACTACAGCCACTGATTCCCCTTTATCTACCCTGCTAGTTACATCCTCAAAAAACTCTAATAAATTTGTTAAACACTATTTCCCTTTCATAAAACCATGTTGACTCTGCCTACTCATACTATGATTTTCTAAGTGCCCTGTTACAACTTCCTTAATAATGGATTCCAGCATTTTCCCGACGACTGATGTCAGGCTAACTGGCCTGTAGTTTCCTGTTTTCTCTCTCCCTCCTTTCTTGAATAGCGGGGTTACATTTGCTACCTTCCAATCTGCTGGGACCATTCTAGAAACTAGGGAATTTTGGAAGATCACAACCAATGCATCCACTATCTCTGCAGCCACCTCTTTTAGAACCCTAGGATGTAGGCCATCAGGTCCAGGGGAATTGTTGGCTTTTAGTCCCATTAGTTTCTCTAGTACTTTTTCTCTACTGATATTAATTACTTTAAGTGCCCCACTCTCACTAGCCCCTTGGCTCCCTACTATTGTTGGTATACTTTTTGTGTCTTCTACTGTGAAGACAGATACAAAATATTTGTTTAACGTCTGCCATTTTCTTATTCCCCATTATAATTTCTCCTGTCTCAGCCTCTAAGATACCAATGTTTACTTTTGCTACTCTCTTCCTTTTTACATACTTGCAGAAGCGCTTACAATCTGCTTTTATATTTCTTGCGAGTTTACTCTCATATTCTATTTTCTCCCTTTTTATCAATTTTTTGGTCATCCTTTGCTGGTTTTTAAAGCTCTCCCAATCCTCAGGCTTACTAATATTCTTCGCAACATCATAAGCCTCTTCTTTTAATCTAATACTATCCTTAACTTCTTTAGTTAGCCACGGATGGATCCCTTTTCCTGTGGAGTTTTTATTTCTCAATGGAATGTATATTCGTTGAGAATTTTGGAATATTTCTTTAAATGTTTGCCACTGCTTATCTGCCATCATACCTTTTAATCTAATTTCCCAATCTACCTTAGCCAACTCGCCCCTCATACCTGTGTAATTGGCTTTATTTAAGTTTAAGACTTAATTTGTTTGCTATGCACTGACATTGTGGTGCCACATCCTACAACCCACATCCACTCGGCACAGCGCGGAGTAAAAATAAAAGCTGGCATCACCCTAGCATCGGGGGCTGCAACAGGAATAACATCAAATGTCAGCATCAGTAGTGAGTGAGATGATTCGCTCGTATGTGACAGTTCAGGAACATTCAGCCGCTAAGTGTTGTCTTTACGAGATATGCTCATTGTTCAAGATGACTTTTTCCTCAGTGCCTGTATCTTGTATAACGATAAAATCTTGTGCGCTCTCGTGCTGTGATGATGGCTAAGTGTGGAACAGAGACAAGGAAGCTCCCTGGTGTGATCCTATTCATGGGTGTAACACAAGGAGGGAAATCCACCAAGGAGGATTGCACGTCCCTAACAGAACCTGCCTGATAACATTTTGAGAACGGCCATGACATGTGAAAACAGGTGGCTACAGGTGTGCCCAATGCCACTTCCGACGGTGGCAGAAAACTGGCAGATCGGCTGCCCATTATACACCCCGCCCGATTTTCCTTCATTAACTTCAGTGGAAAGTAAAATCAGGTAGGATATATAACGGGCGACCAACCTGCCACCAGTGAAAGTGAAAATTACCCCCATGGGCTTTGTAACTTAAGCTGTGGGTATACACAGAATACCTTCGCTCGTATTGGAGGAAAAGATCGTATATAAGTAAATGGCTGAAAGGGAAATTCAAATGTTGAAGGGAGAATATTGGTGCTGCAGTCATTGGGGATTTCCCGGGGGCTATGGTCCCTTGGAAAATTTTGATTTTTTACATTAAAAATAATGCATTCTGTTTCATTTTAAACACTTTTAGACTGCACATCAAAGAAAAGGATAATTAAGTGACATTTGGATTTTTCAATTGAACAACCAAGCTATCACTTCCCCAAAAGTTACTTCCCCCACATTAAGCCCCCGCCGCCAAAGTTCACAAAGGCACCCTACCCCTTTCAGACCGAGTTCACACAGACAATGGACCCCACCCAACTATACACCCCTTTCACAGAGACACTCTCTCCTCCTCCAACTCTTCCAATTCGTACAGGCACGCTTCTCTGTCCCCATCAAAATTCAACCTGGCACTGTTCTCCCCCACTAACCTAGTTAAGCTGGTACTGTTCTTCCACTCACCCGGTTCATGTTGCCACTCTTTCCCCCTTCCCCACTCCCGATTCATGGTGATGTCCTCCCTTCCCACTCCCTCAGTTAATTCTGACACTCTGCTTCCTCCCACAGCTGCTGTCCCTTCCCTATATTACCATCCATTTTCCCATTCACTCCAATGCCATTCATTTCCCTCCCCTTTCATATCCATCCATTTCCTTCCATCCATTCAGTCCCGTACCTACCTGAGCCCGGCTGCTAATGCACCAGAGCAGGGCCCTCCTTTCAGCGCCACTCCCAGCGCTAATAGAAGTCCCACTCCAGAGACTTGAACACATAATCCAGGTTGACACTCCAGTGCAGTGCTGAAGGAGTGCTGCACTGTCGGAGGTGTTGTCTTTCGGATGACACGGCAAACCTCTCAGGTGGATGTAAAAGATCCTGTGGCACTATTTCAAAGAATAGCAGGAGACTTGTCCCTAATGTCCTGGTCAGTATTTATCCCTCAACCAACATCACCAAAAACAGATTTTCTGGCCATTATCACATTACTCTTTGTGGCAAATTGGCTACCACGTTTTCCTAAAGTACAACAGTGACTACAGGCTGAATTTTGCCGGCGCTCAGAGGGCAAGTTCGGAGGTGGGTCCGCTGTCAAAATCAAAAAGATTGACAGTGGGGCGGTATCCTGCTCTAAACCCGCCTCCTTGTGAGTTTCCCTGCACTTTGCAGACACAGCACTAAGCGGCGGGTCATGTAATTGAGATAGTTAAGAGGGTGTTTAAAGAAATTTAATCAGCATTTTACCAGGAACAAAGCATTTTCCCAAGTTTTCCACGAGGTTCACGTCTCGGATCACGCCAGGTAAGTATGTCAGGTTCTGAACAACTCTCCAGTATAGGTGAAAGCTGCAAAAGTGGTCTAAAAGCTACCATTTCACAGCTGTTCACTTCCCAATCTTAGCAGTTGGAGCATTAATGATTTGGAACCCACTTTTGAGCTTTATGCACTTTTGAAGTGTTTAGAGTAATCTCTCTATCCACTGTCACCTCCTTGGAACAACCTATCTCAACACTGACAGATTACTTCTGTCATCTCAACCTCACCTGCCATCCAGTCCATCAGCATTGGTGCCCTTGAAAAAATCTCACCTTGGTCCTCAGAATCCCAACACGATCAGCCCCAACACCAGAATCACCAGGCACACCAGCAGCACCAACATCCACACCAA
The DNA here is from genome assembly GCA_030390025.1 of Squalus acanthias. NCBI lineage: Eukaryota > Metazoa > Chordata > Chondrichthyes > Squaliformes > Squalidae > Squalus > Squalus acanthias. The sequence goes on from CM059433.1 coordinate 126,180,478, forward strand.
CCTTCTCCGCAATCAACCGACGTTGCACTGGACACAGGGCATCATCACCCGTGCACATTGCTGCCATGGAAACCATCGATATCCTCACCATGTCCAGATTTGCTTCACTTAACACTGTACACCCTGGCTGCCACATGATGCACCAGGTTGGCACCACCCCACACCAGCACCATAAAGCATCCCTACAATGTCCAAGCCATTCCTTACACACACCACCATTGGGTGGGGGGCGGGGGTAACGTTATGTCTCACCATTCACTGTAACTCACTAAGCCACTTTCAAAGTTGCACACAAATCTGTCCAAGAATGCAAAGTGTTCAAAATAAAGATTTCAATGTTTGACAGCACATTACCAGAAAATTCACGTGACCATTGGCTAAACCACCCAAGTGCCTGACCTTGTGTGTTCTTAGTTGGTATGCTTGCAGTAGGATGAGGGTGAGTGTGAGGGGTGGCTAGTGAGATGGGGAAGTGATAATGTAGATAGCGAGGGATGGGTGGAGGTGCAAGGTAAGTTGGTGTGAGTAAGGATGTGCAGGAGTAGGGTAGGGAAATGGGGATGTGATGAGTGGCACAGCAGGATGAGGTTGAGTGTGGCTTGACAGTAACGTTTCGTGATCTACTGATATCATTGAAAGGTTTGCGCCACTGCAGCCTGGTCCTCCTGACGACATCCCTGCTTGTGCCCTCCTGTGCAATGTGCAATATGCACCTGTGGAGGTGTCTTCTGCCCATTGGAAGGGAAGAGAACCTCCCTGCGTGCTATGACTCCCTCCATAAGCATATGGAGGGAGTCATGGGAGAGCTTGGGTGCAGCCGTGCACCTTTGTGCAGTGCTTGTCAGTGTTTGCAGCACCTCAATGTTTCAGAACACTGACAGCACAACTGCCAAAATGAATGTGGACATGGCCCCTTTAAGGAAACCGGCTGATGACGCATCATCAGATGACGTCATCAGACCCGCTTCCTTTTAATTGGCTGGGTACCTCGCAGGGCGGGCTTAACAAGCCCAATCAGGACAAAATCACTTGGAGGAAGCGGGATGAAGACGACGCGGAGTTTGAGGCTGCTGTCTGCTCCAGCCGCACAGGACACGTCTGGCGAAATCGCTGCCTACATTTCAAAAGCACTTAATTGGCTGTAAAGCTTTTTTGAATGTCCTGTGGTCATGAAAGGCACTATTTAAATGCAAGTAACATTCGCACCACACAAGGGCTAGGCAATGACTATCTCCAACAAGAGAGAGTCTAACCACTGCCCCTTAACATTCAACGGGATTACCATCACCGATTCCCCCAACCTCAATATCCTGGGGGGTCACCATTGACCAAAAACTTAACTGGACCAGCCACAAAAATACTGTGACTACAAGAGCAGGTCAGAGGCTGGGTATTCTGTGACAAATGTCTTATCTCCTGACTCCCCAAAGCCTTTCTACCATCTACAAGGCACAAGTAAGGAGTGTGATGGAATACTCTCCACTTGCCTAGATGAGTGCAGCTCCAACAACACTCAGGAAGCTCAACATCATCCAGGACAAAGCAGCCCGCTTGATTGGCACCCCATCCACCACCTTAAACATTCACTCCCTCCACCACCGGCGCACGGTGGCTGCAGTGTGTGCCATCTACAAGATGCACTGCAGCAACTCGCCAAGGCTTCTTCGACAGCACCTCCCAAACCCGCGACCTCTTCCACCTAGAAGGACAAAGGCAACAGGCACATGGGAACACCACCACCTGCAAGTTCCCCTCCAAGTCACACACCATCCTGACTTAGAAGTATATCGCCATTTCTTCATCGTCGCTGGGTCAAAATCCTGGAACTCCCTCCCTAACAGCACTGTGGGAGTACCTTCATCACATGGACTACAGCGGTTCAAGAAGGCGGCTCAACACCACCTTCTCGAGGGCAATTAGGGATGGGCAATAAATGATGATCTTGCCAACAATGCCCACATCCCATGGACGAATAAAAAAACATTGAACAGATGACATCAGATTTTTTTTTAACAGTTTCTTGAAAACAAAATATGAAACCAGTTTTCAGGGAATACAGCAAGATAGAGCCTTAAAGTGGTCTTATTCTTGTAAATCTTGCGGGAACGATATCCCTCCTGTTATCTGTTTCCAATTGAGAGAATTTTTTTTTAAGTTAAAACACTTCAGTAAAACGAAGCCGCCCCACCTAGAACGGGGCCTTCCGATTGGTGCTGCCATTTTCCTGCTGTTTCTGAGGCTAGAATGTGGATACATGATATTTCTTCATTTATCCTGTTCCCAGCACACCCCTCTTTCCACTCCATCCCCGTCCCCCTCACCGCTGCACTGAAAGCCACAAGCAGCTGCTGGTGGTGATGGGGGTTTGCCGAGAGCCAAGGCTGAGCAAAGAAAGGCTGGGCTTTATTTTTTTGCATGGTCTTGGGAATATGTGCATTAAAGGGGAAGGCAGCAGCTGAATGAGAAGGTTCCAATGAAGCGCTTTTAAACGGGAGAAATGGCCAGGGGTGTTTCTCGGGAACACTTGAGGATAAGATATAAAGAAATACTGTGGATGCTGGAAATATGATGTACAAGCTGTGAAGGCTGGAAATACACGCAGTGTTACAACACGGGTAACAGGCCGTTCAGTCCAAATCCGTACTGATTTTTGTCAGCAAATACTGACGTGCTTGAGTGGGCCCCAAAACACAGACAAGGTCTGAGCTTAACATCTCCTAGGTAAGCCAGGACCTCCGACAATTCAACATTCCCCAGTGCCACACTGAAGTATCAGCCTAGATTATGTGCTCGAGTCCTGAAGCTTTAACCCAGAACTTTCTGACTCAGAGGTGAGAGCGATAAGCCAAGGCGACACTGAAATTAGACTAATTTTTAAAAAAATTCAATGAGCAATGTGATTTAAATAGCTAATCCACTCAAGGTTCATGTATAAGAAAAAACAAAGATTTTTTACAATGGATTCAATTAATTTTTTTTTAAAGAAGTGGTTTCTGAGATAATATTTTCTGCTGTTGGAACACTCTGTGTAGGAGGTTCTGTTGAATGATGCTTGAAATAGAGAGTCTTGTGTAACAGTGACGTGTGGCGGTGTTACATGTTTCCTGTCAGGAAGCTTGTAACAAGGCACAGTAAGTGCTATGACCTTTCTGCTCTCCTGATAAGAGCCGAGTTGCTCATTCTGTCGCGGTTTTAATCATTCCTTCTTCCCCTTTTTCTCTCACCTGTCTATTTTAATCTTTTTTTTGTTTATTTAGTATAGTTTTCAATCAACTTACCATCTAAATATGTTTCTGTTTTCTCCTATCTCCCCCCCCCCCCCAACCATCTGTGCAACTTGTTCCTCTCTCTCGCTCGCTCTCTCTGATATTTTGTGCTCAACCAGGTGACAGATGTTGATCGGATGGGATACTTTACCCACCTTTGTTGGCCAGTATCTCAGTGTCAAGTGCATGAGTTAGATTCAAGATTAAACTCATTAGGGGTAGATGTTTAGGCCTCCCCTTTGGTGGAAACAGGGGCAGTATATTGTGGGTGGGGGTTAGCACCTCGAAAATGGTAGGAAATGAGGTAGGAAAGGAGCAAACCAATTTATAGGCCTTTTTAAAATGTATTTCTTGGCTTCCTTGCACATGATTTCTGTTGCTGTACACTAGTTTAAAAAAAAAATTGGTCCTGATACCAATGTATCCATCTTTCGGATGAGACGTTAAACCGAGGCCCCGTCTGCTCTCTCAGGTGGACGTAAAAGATCCCACGGCCACTATTTCGAAGAAGAGCAGGGGAGTTATCCCTGTGTCCCGAGACCAATATTTATCCCTCAATCAACATCACTAAAACAGATTATCTGGTCATTATCACCTTGCTGTTTGTGGGAGCTTGCTATGCGCAAATTGTCTGCCGCGTTTCCTACATTACAACAGTGACTACACTTCAAAAGTATTTCATTGCCTGTAAAGCGCTTTGGGATGTCCAGTGGCTGTGAAAAGCGCTCTATAAATGGAAGTCTCATTCTCATTCTCATAGCTGATCATTTCAGATAGCCGTGGCTCAGTGGGCAGCACTCTCGCTTCTGGGTCAGAAAGTTGTGGGTTCAAGTCCCACTCCATTGACTTGAGCACAAAAATCTAGGTTGACATTCCAGGCAGTACTGAGGGAATGCTGCATTGTCAGAGGTGCCATCTTTTGGATGAGACGTTAAATCGAGCTCTCTCAGGTGGACATAAAAGATCCCATGGCACTATTTTGAAGAAGAGCAGGGGAGTTATCCCTGGTCTCCTGGCTCCTAACCAATATTTATCCCTCAATCAACATCACTAAAAACAGATTAGCTGGTCGTTATAACATTTCTGTTTGTGGCACCTTGCTGTGCGGAAAATTAGCTGCCCCGCTTCCTACATTGCAACAGTGACTACACTAAAAAAAAGTACTTAATTGGCTGTAAAGCGCTTTGGAACGACTTGAGGTTGTGAAAGGCGCTATATAAATGCAAGACTTTTTATAGGACAGTGAATGTGCGAATATATCCAGAGGATTCCTGGAAAACTGTCAGTATTTGTAGGGGATCCCTGAGCTTGTGTCAGTTTTTGAATGGGGGTTCCCAGCAGTATGTCAGTACTTGGATGGGGGTTCACAACAGTGTGTCAGTTTTTTTTTATATGCGTTCATGGGATGTGGGCGTCACTGGCAAGGCCAGCATTTATTGCCCATCCCTAACTGCCCTTGAGAAGATGGTGGTGAGCCACCTTCTTGAACTGCTGCAGTCCGTGTGGTGTTCTTTATAGTGGTTTGTTACAACTGAGTGGTTTGCTAGGCCATTTCAGAGGTCAGTTAAAAGTTAGCCACATTGCTGTGGGTCTGGAGTCACATATCAGCCAGACCAAGTAAGGACAGCAGATTTCCTTCCCTAGTGAACCAGATGGGTTTTTACGACAATCCGATAGTTTCATGATCACCATTACTGATACTAGCTTTTAAATTAACTGAATTTAAATTCCCCAGCTGCCATGTTGGAGATTTAAACTCACATCTGCCAGATCATTAGTCCAGGCCTCTGAATTACTAGTCCAGTAACATAACCACTATGCTACCGAACCCAATTTGAATGGGGGTCTCCAGTAGTGTGTCAGTAGTTGGGGTAACAATCAAAAGTGGTTTTGTAGTGTAATGGGTAAGACACTTACCCACTTTGAACCTAGTTTAGAAAAAAAAACTTTCCTAGCCTTCTCTCTGTGGGGGTGGAATGACATAATAATATATTGTGTAATAGGCCACATTTATTCCAGTGGGCGATAGAATGATCAAGACAAATGATTCGGGCCAGATAGGGAGGGAAGATCTGTTGAGGAAGTGGGACTTTCTGGTTCTTCTCACTAATCTGTGGTATTAAGAATTTCAAATAAACCTGTTCAACTCACAGTCGACTCCCACACCTGCCATTTCAGCAGCCAGCTTCCTCAGCGCTGTTGCACTGATTCCAGCCCACACTGCAGGATTCCTCTGTTCTGGGAAGCAAAGTGGGCTTCTCCTGAAGAAGAAGGTCTCTGCTGCACACATTGATGAACGTAGAGTCTTCACACCTCTCTGGTTTTGGAGTGGACGGACCTGCTTTTGGGTGGTCTGCCTGGAAATTTCTACAAAGTACACTGGACATGAAAAAGCTGTTGTTAAAGAATATATAGTATTAATAATAAAGGACTTTTTTTGTTGCCATTTCTGAGTCCTATGAGATTCCTCGGTCGCTATGTTCTCCACAAGGCTATAGGGGAGAGAGCAGAGCAGTGGGATTAGTTTTGGATTGCTCTAGCTAGGAGCTGACACAGACACAAAGGCCCAAATGGCCTCTTGTGCTGTAAGCTTATATGGTTCTGTGTGTGGAGACAAGGTAAATATGTTTGCGCTATCTCACCTCATAGAATCATACAGCACAGAGGAAGGCCGTTCGGCCCATTGCACCGGCTCTTCAAGAGCTGTCCAATTCGTCCCACTCCATTGCTCTTTCCCCATACACCCTGCAAATGTTTTCCTTTACAAGTATTTATCCAATTCCATTTTGAAAGTTACTGAATCTGCTTCCAGTGCAGTGCATTCCAGATCATAACAACTGGCTGCGTAAAAAAAAGATTCTCCTCTCCCCCCTCTCTGGTTCTTTTGCCAATTACCACAAACTGAGAGTTCAAATCCCACAAGTGGCAAGCTGTGAAATTGCATTCAATAAATCTTGTATATTGTGGGAGAGCACCAGAAAGAATGACAATGAAAGCTGCTAGATGAAGAGAAATCGGCCAACGCGGATTTCAGAAAGAAAGATTGTTCTCGACAAACCAGATAGAATTCTGTGAGGAGTGGCAGACACAGTGGATGCAGGGAATGCAGTGGATGTATTATACATGGAGCTTCAGAAAGCTGCACAGGAAACTATTGGATAAGATTCAGGGTGATGGTATTAGGCGAAGGTTAGCAAATTAGATTACAAGCAGGTTAGAAGGGAGGCAAGAGAGAGTCAGAGTTAGGGGCAGTTTCTCAGAGTGAATAGCAGTGTTCCCCATGGTTCTGATCTGGGACCACTTCTGTTCACTGTGTACATCAGTGATTTGGATCCAGGGCTAAAGGGAGTGGTGTCCAAATTTGCAGGCAATACAAAATGGGAAGCATAGTAAATAATCCTGAGGGACCAAAGGAAACTGCAAGGGGATATTGATGAGATGGTAGAATGTGCTTAAACGTGGCGGATGGAATTCAATAAATGTGAGGTGGTAGATTTTGGTAAGAAAATTAAAAGTAATAATTATACTTTGAATGGGGGAAGGGTGCTGTAGAAGAGCAGAGGGTTTTGGCGGTTCAGGTTCACAAGATATTAAAAACAGCACCTCACGTGCATAAGGCCATAAAAAAAAGTTAATGGAATACTGGGTTTCATGGCAAGAGGTATAGAATATAAAAGTCAAGATGTAATGATGAATCTGTATAAAACCTTAATAAGCCCACAGTTGGAGTACCGTGTGCAGTTGTAGGCTGCATACTACAGGAAGGATGTTGAGGCTTCAGAGAGGGTACAATGCAGATTCACCGGGATGCTGCCTGGAATGAGGAAATACAAATACGAATAAAGATTTAAAAATTGGAGCTGTTTTCATTACAACAGAGGAGTTTATAGAGTGATTTGATAGAGGTGTTTACAATTATGAAGGGAACAGAAACAGATTGTTTCTGGTGATTGAGGTGCCAAGAATGAGAGGACAAAGATCAATGATTAAATGTAAGAAATTTAGGACAGAGAGCAGGAGTAACTATTTTACACAGAGGGTTGTGAGTCTGTGGTATGCACCACCAGAGTTAGTGATTGAAGCAGAGATCATGTCAACATTTAAGAATAGATTATATAGAGGGGGGGAGCGGGTGAAGGAATAAAGGGATATGGGAATAGGGTGGGCATGTGGGATTAGGACTACTGGTAATGCAGAGGATAAACACCAACTGGTTGAACTGAACGGCCTGTTTCCATACTGTAATTTCTATGTAATTCTCTGGGTCGTTGCAAAAACCCAACTGATTCAATAATGTCCTTCACCCCTACCTATCTATGTGTGACAACAGACCCATCCTATTCAGATGACTTTTCATGCCCTCGGGGCAGATAGGGATGGGCAATATATGCTGGCTTGCCCACATCCCAAGATCAAATAAAAGAATATGTTTGTACAGCTGTTTAGTGGCGGCAGCATGTTTGTGTTGGCTGAGATCCAGTTTGGCTAATGAAATATATATATGGGTTAACAATGCAATATATTGTGCTTGCAGTGTTACGTAAGTCAGCAGCTAGTGCCATCATCGCTTTCCAAAATCCTTGGAAACTAAGTCTGAGGTAATTATTATGATTATGATGACAATGAGACCAATTGTAGCACCCCCGCTACCCCCAAATGAGATCAGTTCATTCAGCACAGACCGGGAATGAATGTGGGAACTTCCTGGTCTGTACTGTTGAGTGACCACAACAAATGGTTAATTTATTCAATGGGCCAGCTGGGTTGGAGGTAGTTCCTTTAAAAAACAAATTGTTTCTTCCTTCCTGTTGCTCTCCTAAGGCACATACCTTTCCTCTATGCAGAGGGCAAACAGATGACCTATTGTTGGGTCTCTGCCAAAGCTAGCCTAGAGATGGGAACTAGGAGGCAAGCAGCGGAAATAGTTTATGTTCTTATGTTCTCAGGAGGTATGCGAGAATGACTTAGGATGATGAGCCCTACAATACTTGGAAGAGGAGCATGTAACCTCTACTCTGCTCTTTTTTTCCCCATTTATTCTTGGGATGTGGGCATCGCTGGCAAGGCTTTCCCTAGTTGCCCTGTATTGATACAACTGAGTGGCTTTCTAGGCCATTTCAGAGGGCAGTTAAGAGTCAACCACATGTAGGCCAGATTGGGTACAGACGGCAGGTTTCCTTCCCTAAAGGACATTAGTGAACTAGTTGGGTTTCATGACAATCTGTCAGCTTGATGGTCACTTTTACTGATATCAGCTTTTTATTTCCCCTGATGGCATGGGAAGACCAACATACTGGGCTACAATTAGTCCTATTGCCTCTGGGCTAAGAAGAGGAAATTTAAACAGGGTCCCAGTTCTTTTTCTAGTACCTGCTCACCATCCTGCTTACTCACCCAAGACATCACCTCTGAAACCATAGGATCTGTAACAAGAATTGATACACATGGAATCACTTGTAAATAAAAAGGAACATAGGAACAGGAGTAGGCCATTCAGCCCCTCGAGCCTGTTCCGCCATTCAGTGAGATCATGGCTGATCTGTGACCTAACTCCATATACTTGCCTTTGCCCCATATCTCTTAACATATATCTATCAATCTCAGATTTAAAATTAACAATTGATCTAGCAGCAATTGCCGTTTGCGGAAGAGAGTTCCAAACTTCTACCACCCTTTGTGTGTAGAAGTGTTTCCTAACTTCACTCCTGAAAAGCCTGGCTCTAATTTTTAGGCTATGTCCCCTAGCCTTAGATACCCCAACCAGCAGAAATAGTTTCTATTTACCCTATCAGTTCCCCTTAATATCTTGAAAACCTCGATCAAATCACCCCTTAACCTTCTAAATTCCAGGGAATACAACCCTAATTTGTGTAATCTCTCCTCGTAACTTAACCCTTGAAGTCCGGGTATCATTCTAGTAAATCTACGCTGCACTCCCTCCAAGGCCAATATATCCTTCCGAAGGTGTGGTGACCAGAACTGCTCACAGTACTCCAGGTGTGGTCTAACCAGGGTTTTGTATAGCTGTAGCATAACTTCTACCCCCTTGCATTCTAGTACTCTAGATATAAAGGCCAGCATTCCATTAGTCTTTTTGACTATTTTTTATCTTTCCATGACATTTTAATGATCTATATACATGGGCCCCGAAATCTCTTTAGTTCTAGCTTTTCACCATTTAGAAAGTACCCTGTTTTACCCTTTTTAGGTCCTAAGTGGATGACTTCACACTTGCCTATACTGAAATCCATTTGCCACAGTTTTGCCCATTCACTTAATCTATTAATATCTCTTTGTAGTTTTATACTTCCATCTACACTGCCTACAATGCTGCCTATCTTTGTGTCATCGGCAAACTTGGCTATGTGGTTCTCTATCCCATCATCTAGGTCGTTCATAAATATTGTGAATAGTTGAGGGCCCAACACAGATCCCTGCGGGACACCACTAGTCACATCCTGACAATTAAATACCTGCCCATTATCCCCACTCTCTGTCTCCTGCTGCTCAGCCAATCTCCTCACCAGGTCAATAATTTGCTCTCAATTCCACAAGCTTCAACTTTATCTAACAGTCTCTTATGAGGAACTTTATCAATGCCTTCTGGAAGTCCATATAAATAATATCCATAGACATTCCCCTGTCCACTACTTTAGCCACCGCTTCAAAAAATTCAATCAGGTTCGTCAGACATGACCTACCCCTTACAAATCCATGCTGGCTCCCTCTGATCAGCTGAAACTTTTCAAGGTGTTCAGTCACTCCATCCTTAATTATAGACTCTAGTAATTTCCCGACAACAGATGTTAGGCTATAATTCCCTGGTTTCCCCCCCTCTCACCTTTCTTAAAGAGCATTTGGAATAATCCTACTGTAACCCTGATGTGTTTGATGAAAATAGAAAAAAAGAAAGACTTCTATAGCACCTTTCATGACCTCAGGACGTCCCAAAGCGCTTTACAGCCAATGAGGTACTTTTGAAGTGTAGTCACTGTTGTAATGTATTAATCCTTATCAGAAGTTAGTCTTCTGTTGTCTCTATTACACTATCCTGTACGATCGCATCTACTCGTTTACCAGCTTTTATTTTTCTTTCTCTTTTTCTTTGACAACTTCTTGTACCTCTATTTTCTTCTCTTGGCCACAGTGTAGCAGCCCCTTTTCTTTTTTTTCCCAACTTTTGGTCGACACTTGTTCTTACTCTCTGTTTCTCTCTGTCGGTCCCTCTGACTCTATCTTGCTCTATCTCTGTCTTTTCATTCTCTCTGTTTTTCCCTCAATTGTTATCTCCCGTCTCCCCCTTCGCCTCATATTCTCAACCTCCTTCCCTCTCTCAGTCTTTCATCTCTTGCTTTTCTCTCTTCTATTCTTTGTACCGCTCCACCCCTTTTCTTTTCCCAACTTCATTCTCACTCCCATTTCCCCCTCCCCTCTCTCGCATTCTGTCCCTCATAGAATCGTAGAATCATACAGCACAGAAGGGGCCCATTCGGCCTCTTGTGCCTGTGCCTCCTCATGCCTTTTTTGCATTTCCCTGTAAATCTTCCTCGCACCTGTTGATTAGCACTCCTTTCTCTAAGTATGCCTCTGTTACATGCTAACCCTGTCACCACTATATAACAATCTGACATTATTATCTGCCTCGAGCACTTCTTCCAAGAGCAAACTCCTTATTAAGGAAACATCGCCATGGCAACGTGTTCCACCCGGAGGCCTCTGGTCTCTGCTCGTTTCTATGCATTTATTTGACGTGATTAAGAAGGACATGCTTTCTGCAGTTTAACATATTTCCATTTTACTACATAAACACTGCACAATAACCCTTTCCTCACTCAGTTCCCTTCACAGTTTTCACCAGATACTCAGGTCTTGTTGCCATTTTTTGTTGTTTTGTTTTGAACTCAATAAATGGTTCAGTTGGCTGATCTCAGGGGGACCTGCATTGGGGCCGCTACAATTAGCCTTAGTGCTTTTGGGTTCGGGAGGGTGAAAACACAGCCATGTTTCCAGCTTCTTAACACTATCCCCTAACCGCACCCCCCCCCCCCGCTAGAAAGTGCACGTGTGTCGACAAGAACAGTCTCGGCTGTGATGCCCACACAGCCAAATAGGTTGCCGCTATTTGACCATGGGACATTACAGCCGCACAAGAAGAATGGCCACTTGGATGAGGTACGAAATGGAGGAGGGGAGGCGGCCAGAGGCTGTGGAACCATCTCTTCAGGGGAGGGAATTAAATTAGAGGGTGAAAATATATAATAAGAATTAGGAGCAGGAGTTGTCCACACGGCCCCTCGAGCCTGCTCCGCCATTCAATAAGATCATGGCTGATCTTCGCCCTCAACTCCACTATCCCGCCCAATCCCATATCCCTTGATTCCCTTAATGCTCAAAAATCGATCGAGCTCAGTCTTGCATATACTCAACGACTGAGCCTCCACAGCCCTCTGGGGCAGAGAGCTCCAAAGATTCACCACCCTCTGAGTGAAGAAATTTCTCCCCATCTCAGTCCTAAATGGCCGACCCCAAAAACAAAAAACCTTTATTCCAAAATTCAGCTGCTGCAGATCTTTGAAATGATTTTCACAGTCGAATAACCAAAATATTTCACCGCATCGACAATTCCTGTCTGTGTATATTCAGTTCATGCACTGAACTGTAACCACCCGCTCACTCTGGGGAAATATCTCCCCTGTTTGCTATTTGTAGTGAAATGAGTGCATAGATTACATAGTATTTACAGCACAGAAACAGGCCATTCGGCCCAACGGGTCTGTGCCAGTGTTTACGCTCCACATGAGCCTCCTCCCACCCTACTTCATCTCACCCTATAAACATATTCCTCTACCCCTTTCTCTCTCATGCATTTATCTAGCTTCCCCTTTATAGAGGACAAGAGAGCAGGACTGGCATCAATAATGTATAAAGAACATATTTAAGATTTCACGACAAACAGTGGAGAGGAAATCTATCAGCAATCATTCTTAATAACACTAGCTTCAAAAGATCATTCGCTCACCACTCCTTTTTAAATTCTAGTTTGAGGTTTATATATTTGGCAGCAGATTCTGGTTTTCCAGCTTTAATTTGGAAAATGCGTGCAAAGCAACATCAGGATTACGCTGAATGCCATGTAACATTCATTCAAGCAAAGGGAAACTAATCCAGGGTGCGGACATGGGATTTAAAACATTTTTTAAATTTGTTTATGGGATGTGGGCGTCGCTGGCAAGGCCAGCATTTATTGCCCATCCCTAATTGCCCTTGAGAAGGTAGTGCTGAGCCGCCTTCTTGAACCACTGCAGTCCGTGTGGTGAAGGTACTCCTACAGTGCTGTCAGGGAGGGAGTTCCAGGATTTTGAACCAGCGACGATGAAGGGACGGCGATATATTTCCAAGTCAGGATGGTGTGTGACTTGGAGGGGAATTTGGAGGTGGTGGTGTTCCCATGCGCCTGCTGCCCTTGTCCTTCTAGGTGGAAGAGGTCACGGGTTTGGGAGGTGCTGCCAAGGAAGTCTTGGTGAGTTGCTGCAGTGCATCTTGTAGATGGTACACACTGCAGCCACGGTACGCCAGTGGTGGAGGGAGTGAATGTTTAAGGTGGTGGATGGGGTGCCAATCAAGCGGGCTGCTTTGTCCTGGATGGTGTTGAGCTTCTTGAGTGTTGTTGGAGCTGCACTCATCCAGGCAAGTGGAGAGTATTCCATCACACTCCTGACTTGTGCCTTGTAGATGGTGGAAAGTCAGGAGTTGAGACACACGCCGTAGAATACCTAGCCTCTGACCTGATCTTGTTGCCACAGTATTTATGTGGATGGTCCAGTTAAGTTTCTGGTCAATGGCGATCCCCAGGATGTTGATGGTGGGGGATTCGGCGATGGTAATGCCGTTGAATGTCAAGGGGAGGTGGTTAGACTCTCGCTTGTTGGAGATAATCATTGCTTGGCACTTCTATGGCGCGAATGTTACCTGTCACTTATCAGCCCAAGCCTGAACATCGTCCAGGTCTTGTGGCATGTGGGCACGGACTGCTTCATTATCTGAGGAGTTGTGAATGGCGCTGAGCACTATGCAGTCATCAGCGAACATCCCTATTTCTGACCTTATGTTGGAGGGAATGTCGTTGATGAAGCAGCTGTACATGGTTGGGCCTAGGACACTGCCCTGAGGAACTCCTGCAACGATGTCCTGGGGCTGTGATGATTGACCTTCAACCACCACAACCATCTTCCTTTGTGCTAGGTATGACTCCAGCCAGTGGAGCGTTTTCCCCCTGATTCCCATTGACTTCAGTTTTACTAGGGCTCCTTGATGCCACACTCGGTCAAATGCTGCCTTGATGTCACGGGCAGTCACTCTCACCTCACATCTGGAATTCAGCTCCTTTGTCCATGTTTGGACCAAGGCTGTAATGAGGTCGGGAGCTGAGTGGTTACTGGCGGAACCCAAACTGGGCATCAGTGAGCTGGTTATTGGTGAGTAAGTGCCGCTTGATAGCACTGTCGATGACACCTTCCATTACTTTGTTGATGATTGAGAGTAGACTGATGGGGCGGTAATAGATCTGATATCTATTGCTGACAAATCATTTGTTATTGAATCACTACTTTTAATTCTTCTCCTCTTCTCTTTGGGGTATCCCTGAGATGTTCTCCAGCCAAGAGAGCAGAACTGGCCCAATCTCAAATCTTCTACAATATTACGCTGTAGTTATATTGTAGAAGAGGGGAACAAAACCAGGCTGATGTGACTTTACTGTAGATTTTCTCTTCCTCCCAGGGAAAAGGACCTTACCTCAGCTTGGAGCCTCCCACATTATAGCACAGCTGGAAGACCTTTACTGCCTATATCAACCATGGCTCAGTAGCAGCACTTTCCCTTGTGGGTCAAAAGGTCTTCAGTTCAAGTCCCTACGCCAGAGACTTGCGCACAAAATCTAGGCTGAAGCTCCAATCCCGTACTGAGGGAGCGCAGCAAAGTGGGTGCTGCCATCTTTTGGATGAGATGTCTTCCCTCTCAGGTGGACATAAAAGATCCCTTGGTATTATTTCATAGAAGAGCAGGAATGTCCTGGCCAAAATGTATCTCTTAACCAATCTTCACTAAAAACAGTAATAGGGCCAGAAATTCGGCTTTCCGGCTTCCTGCGGGTGCAAGCATTGCGCGCATACTTGCCTACCGCGCCTGCCGTTGTGCTTTGGGCCCACGAGGACTTCGGCTCCTGGGCCTCCTCCAGCTGCCGGCGCGCAGTGCTTGCGTATCCCAGGGGCGCAGTTAGTTCGAAGCGTCTCCTGGGATCATGTGGGCCATGGAGAGCCAATCCTAACAGGGCATTTTCATTCATAGATTTGACAGGAAGACCTGTCAAATCTATGAATAGAGATCGGCCCCAAAACCACACATAAACTTCAAATCACATTTTTAAAATAACTATAAGTTACATAAATTAACTACTTTAATTAAAATTTAAATTTTTGAAAAAATTAATTATACTTTTTAACGGTGCTAAAAATAAACTTACCTTTCTTTAAAGTATCTAAAAAGATAAACCTGTTGAAAAAATGTTTAAATTGTAATTAATTAACCACTTACCTTGTTAAAAACAGGCCTTGCGCCTCCTTTTTAAAAGTGCAGCTTCTCCATACTTACCCTCCCGGAAAAACCTGGAAAAAAAAACGAAGTTCGCTGCGTGCGCGCAGCCTCTCCCGCGCACGCGGTTCACCTCTGAACCCCTCCCTTCAGGGGAACGGAAGTTCCGGTTTCCCACGCATACGCAGTGCATGCAGGAAACCGGCACTTCAGGTGGCCTTACGGGTGAGTACACAGCGCGTACTCACCTGACAAGAGCCGAATTTCTGGCCCATTATCTGGTTATTATCTCATTGCTGTTTGTTGGACCTTGCTGTGTGCAAATTGGCTGCTGCGTTTCCTACATTGAATACACTTCAAAAGTGCTTAGGGATGTCCTGATGTTGTGAAAGGCGCTGTATAAATGCAAGTTCTTTCTGAAGAGCCACAAGTGTAAAGCCAGAACCTACCATGTAGTAGCACAGTGGCTGGTGGTCAACCAACAATCAAAGTCCTTCGTCATCTTTGTTTTGGACACATTTTCGGAGCATTACCTTCAACTGGCAACTCGTCACACTCCTCGGCTGCATCCCTTAAATGTCCTGGTCAGAGGGACGTCCCACACTGGCTGAGGACTAGCATCTTCTTGGTCTCACCCTGCAGAAGCCTGCCCTTGGGCAAGTAGAACACCAGCACACCCCCTGCACTGGAAGCTGCAAAGGGGAACACGGCTCATTCGCCTTCTATTTGGGAAAGCGCCGGTTGAGAAGGATAATTTTTCCAGGACTGGGAGCAACAAAGGTGACTGATTTTGCGATTGCCTCCAGTTGTCACATCTGTCAAAACTATAAGGAAACACCAGGCTATAGATAAGAAATGAGAAAAGACCACTTCCTCGTTAGACTCACCCTGAAGACTCTGAATAAGGTATTAGCTTGGCTCTGTTGGTAACACTCTTGCCTTTGAGTCAGAGTTTTCAGGATTGACCCAACAACAAGCAAATAATGTAGACTGACACTCCAATGCAGTACTGAGAGATTGCTGCACTTTCATAGGTGCCGTCTTTTGGGGAAGATGTTCAAACGACAGCAATAACAACAACTAGCAGCTTTATCGTAGTTAAAATGTCCCAAGGTGCTTCACAGGAGAGTTATAAAACAAAATTTGATACTGAGCCACATAAGGAGATATTAGGACGGGTGACCAAAAGCTTGGTCAAAGAGGTAAGTTTTAAGGAGCGTCTTAAAGGAGGAGAGAGAGGTAGAGAGGTGGAGAGGTTCAATGGGGGAATTCCAGAGCTTAGGGCCTAGACAGCCGAAGGCACGGCCGCCAATGTTGGAGTGAAGAAAATCAGGGCTGCGCAAGAGGCCAGAATTAGAGGAGTTCAGCGATCTCGGAGGATCGTAGAGCTGGCGAAGGTTACAGAGATAGGGAGAGGCAAGGTCATGGAATCACTGCCTTTCTACCTACTTAGCTGTTTCTGGTGAATATTAACGATCCTATATTAATACTCAAAAAAAGAGCATGGAGTTCTCCCGGTGTCTTGGCCAACATTCCTTCTTTAACAAATACCACCAAAAAAATAGATGAACTAGTCAATTGTTGGTGCACTCCAAAGGTGCTTTGAGGTATCTTAATGATGCGATAAGGCACTATACAAACATACACATTTTTATAAATGATATCCTGATATCCACAGGCTACGAGGACTATAAGAATAGTAACAATAAGAAAAACTAAAGGAGTATATGAGAAAATAAAAAAAGTGGTTAAGGAAAGCTAAGAGGGAGCATGAGGAGACAAATTCAAAAACATCAAAAGCAACAGTAACGTATTTTACGCATATTATATCAGTAAAAAAAAAAGAGTTGCTTAAAGCGAGTGGGACACCTGAGAGGAGAGGAGAGTAGGCGGTGATCAAAAAATGACAGAGGTATTGAATAACAACTTTGTATCAGTCTTTGCTAAACCAAAGAGGTGAATCCTGAAGTTGTTGAGAGCAAAATAACAATATTATGATGAATTAAAGGAAAATTTTAGATAAGATAATTAAGCTGAAGGCAGACGAAACGCCAAGGCCCGACGCAATCTATCCCAGGACCTGAGGGAGATAAGGGAGGAAATTGCTGAGGCCCTGGAAATTATATTTTAGGCTCTTTTGAGTGTGGATGTTTGCCGGATGGACTGGAGAGGGACCAATACAGTATCCATTTTCAAAAAGGGAGACAGAACAAATCTGGATAATTAGCCAGTTAGCTTAACATCTGTGCTAGGGAAAATTTCAGCATCTTTAATTATGAGTAAATTTACCAAATATCTAGTTATAGAGCAACATTTAGAGGTAGCCAGCACAGATTTCAAAAGGGACGATTGTGCTTGACAAACTCAAACAATTCATTGAGGAGATCACAGACATGGTAGATGGGGGAAATGCAGTGGATGCGGTGTACATGGACTTAGGAAAGCCTTTGACAAGTGACCACATGGTCGGACATGTGGCAGATGAAATTTAACGCCACAAAATTAAGGAGTATGGAATTAGGAGGGAGGATAACAAACTGGATTAAAATTGGTGAGAAGGGAGAAAACAGAGGGTAGGAGTTGTTCAGAGTGGTTGGAAGTGGGTAGTGATGTCCCACAGGCTTCAGTTCCGCATCCACTTCCGTTCCCTGTGTACATCAATGATTTGGATATAGGCTTAGAGGGAGCAGTGTTGAAATTTGCAGACGATACCAAATTAGGAGATCTAGTTAATTTGTTAGAAGTTCAAAGAAAGCTGACAAAGGAATTTGATCAAATGGGGAAATGAGCTAAAAAGTGACAGTTGGAATTCAATGTTAGTAAGTGTGAAGTGATACATTTTGGTATAAAAAAGCAATAGCTGTAATTATACTCTGAATAGAAATTAGCTTGGTGCTGTGTGTGGAAAAGCCGAGAAATTTGGGGGTACAGATTTGCAGGATATTAAAGGCAACACCTCAGGTTGATAAGGGTGTAAAAAGAACTAATGAAATTCTATGTTTTATCACAAGAGGTATATGACTGGACTTCATAAAAACCTTAATAAGACCTCAGTTAGAGTATTGCGCACAGTCTTGGGGTCCATACTATAGGAAGGATATTGAGGCATTAGAGAGGGTGCAGTGCAGATTCATTAGGATGCTGCCAGGTATGAGGAAATACAGATACGATGAAAGACTTAAAAAACTGTGTTTTTTTCTGTTACAATACAGATTATGGGGTGATATGAAAGAAGAGTTTAAAATTATGAAAGAATAGGACATGGTAGAAAGTCGTATACCGTTCCCAGTAATTGAGGGGTCAAGAACGAAGGGCCATAGATACAAGAATAAATGTAAGAATCATAGAATCATAGAATGGTTACAGCACAGAAGCAGGCCATTCAGCCCGTCGAGCCCATGCCGGCTCTCTGCAAGAGCACTTCAGCTCGTCCCACTCCCCCGCCCTTTCCCTGTAGCCCTGCAATTTTTTTTCCTTCAGGTACTTATCCAATTCCCTTTTGAAAGCCACGATTGAGTCTGCCTCCACCACCCTTTCAGGCAGTGTATTTTAGATCCTAACCACTCGTTGTGTAAAAAGGTTTTTCCTCATGTCACCTTTGGTTCTTTTGCCAATCCCCTCAAATCTATGTCCTCTGGTTCTCGACCCTTCCGCCAATGGGAACAGTTTCTCTCTATCTACTCTGTCTAGACCCATTATGACTTTGAACACCTCTATCAAATCTCCTCTCAATCTTCTCTGCTCTAAGGAGAGCAACCCCAGCTTCTCCAGTCTATCCACGTAACTGAAGTCCCTCATTCCTGGAATCATTCTTGTAAATCTTTTCTGCACCCTCTCTAAGGCCTTCACATCCTTCCTAAAGTATGGTGTCCAGAATTGGACACAATACTCCAGTTGAGGATGAACCAGTGTTTTATAAAGGTTCATCATAATTTCTTTGCTTTTGCACTCTATGGGTTGGATTTTCATTGACCCGTGGAGGTGGGTTTGGAGGCGTGTGGGGGGTTAAAATTGCGAAAAGTGGCGGGCGGGCACGTCCGCCTCCATCCCGACTCCACGCAATTTTGATGAAATCGTGTCTGTTGGTCCCGCCTGCATCCCGCCTTTAAGAGACGGGATAGGCTGTTAAGGCCCTTAACAAGCACTAAATTGGCTCTATAATGCCATTTTGAAAGGCCTTTGTGATTTTAACCCTTGTTCTACGTGAAGCACGCCTGTTCTGAAACACGATTGTGAAACCTGGCGGGAGCACATGTGGATAGCTGAATATCAGTGGCTGCGCTGAGTATCAGTGAGTGGCTGGCTGGCATCTGGGAGTGGTGGAGCAAAAAAAAAAAATCTCTCTCTCTCTCTCTCTCTCCTTAGAGCTGCTGCTCATTTTGCATCCAGGTCCTCTCACAGCAAAGGCCAGGCAGTCTCTGACCTTCAATGCAGCATCAATGATGACATCATCAGAGGTGACTTTCAGACTGAAACCACTAATTGGTTCATGGGTTCCCACATGCTGGAACTCAATTGCCCAATTAGATGAAAATTGCATCAATCTCCCACATCCAATTGCAGTTGGGTGGATAACACGAAATGCGGATGACACGACCCCAACCCACCCCAGTATCAAAATCCAGCCCTATGTCTCTATTTATGAAGCCCAGGGTTCCGTATGCTTTTTTAACCGCTTTCTCAACCTGCCCTGCCACCTTCAACGATTTGTGCACATATACCCTCAGGTCTCTCTGTTCATGCACCCCCTTTAGGATTGTACTCTTTAGTTTATATTGCCTCTCCTCGAAAATGTATAATTTCACACTTTTTTGCGTTAAATTTCATCTGCCACATGTCCGCCCATTCCACCAGCCTGTCTATCACTATCCTCCTCACTGTTCGTGTATACTTCCAAGTTTTGTGTCATCTGCAAATTTTGAAATTGTGCCCTGTACACCCAAGTCCAAGTCATTAATATTTATCAAGAAAAGCAGTGGTCCTAGTACCGACCCCTGGAGAACACCACTGTATACCTTCCTCCAGTCTGAAAAACAACCGTTCACCACTATTCCCTGTTTCCTGTCACTTAGCCAATTTTGTATCCATGCTGCCACTGTCCCTTTTATTCCATGGGCTTCAGCTTTGCTGGCAAGCCTATTATGTGGCACTTTATCAAATGCCTTTTGGAAGTCCATGTACACCACATCAAACGCATTGCCTTCTTCAACCCTCTCTGTTACCTCATCAAAAATCTCGATCAAGTTAGTTAAACACAGTTTGCCTTTAACAAATCCGTGCTGGCTTTCCTTAATTAATACATACTTGTCCAAGTGACTGTTAATTTCGTTCCTGGTTATCGTTTCTAAAAGCTTCCCCACTACCGAGGTTAAACTGACAGGCCTGTAGTTGCTGGGTTTATCTTTACACCCCTTTTTGAACAAGGGTGTAACATTTGCAATTCTCCAGTCCTCTGGCACCAGCCCCGTATCTAAGAGGATTGGTAGATTATGGCCAGTACCTCATCGATTTTTTTCCTTCACTTCCCTCAGCATCCGAGGATGCATCCCATCTGGTCCTGGTGACTTATCTACTTTAAGTACAGACAGCCTTTCTAGTACCTGCTCTTTTTCAATTTTTATCCCATCCAGTATCTCCTCTACCTCCTCTATCACTATGACTTTGGCAGCATCTTCTTCCTTGGTGAAGTCAGATGCAAAGTACTCATTTAGTACCTCAGCCATGCCCTCTGCCTCCATGAGCAGGTCTTCATTTTGGTCCCTAATCGGCCCCACCCCTCCTCTTACTACTCGTTTACTATTTATATGCCTATAGAAGACTTTTGGATTCCTTTTCGTGTTAGCTGCCATTCTATTCTCATACTCTCTGGTTTCCCCTTTTATTTCGTTTTGGATGCGACAGCTGCCAACGAAGTTTGAAGTAGTTGCGCATGCGCAGTCTAAATGTTTTTTGGTTGTTCGCTTCGCCAGGAAGGAGCGGGCTTGTTAAAAAAGCCGGGAAGGAGCGAGTTGGTTAAAAAAAGCTGGGAAGGAGCGGGCTATTTAAAAAAAGCCGGGAAGGAGCGGGCTGTTTAAAAAAAGCTGGGAAGGAGCGGGCTGTTTAAAAAAAGCCGGGAAAGAGCGGGCTCGCTAAAAAAAGCCGGGAAGGGAGTGGGCTCGTTAAAAAAAGCCGGGAAGGGAGTGGGCTCGTTAAAAAAAGCCGGGAAGGGAGTGGGCTCGTTAAAAAAAGCCGGGAAAGAGCGGGCTCGCTAAAAAAAGCCGGGAAGGGAGTGGGCTCGTTAAAAAAAGCCGGGAAGGGAGTGGGCTCGTTAAAAAAAGCCGGGAAGGGAGTGGGCTCGTTAAAAAAAGCTGGGAAGGAGCGGGCTGGTTAAAAAAAGCTGGGAAGGAGCGGGCTGGTTAAAAAAAGCCGGGAAGGAATGGGCTCGTTAAAAAAAGCCGGGAAGGAGCGGGCTCGTTAAAAAAGCCGGGAATGGAGGGGGCTCGTTTTTAAAAAAGCAGAAATATCATGCTTCCAGTCATTGGAGCTTCCAGATTAATGCGCAGTACGCATCTGGGCAGCTTCCAGTCGTTGGCAGCAGTCACTCCATTTTCTTTTTCACTTCCCCTCTGAACTTTCTATATTCAGCCTGATTCTCACTTGCATTAAAAAAGACTTGCATTCTGAACCTGACATCTGTCAAACGCGCCCTTTTTCTGCTTCATCTTACTCTCTATCTCTTTTGTTATCCAGGGAGCTCTGGCTTTCGTTGCTCTACCTTTCCCCCTCGTGGGAATGTACCTCAACTGTACCTGAACCATCTCCTCTTTAAAGGCAGACCATTGTTCTATTACAGTTTTGCCTGCCAATCTTTGATTCCAATTTACCCGGGCCAGATCATTCTCAACCCATTGAAATTGGCCGTCCTCCAATTAAGTATTTTTACTCTAGATTGCTCCCTGTCCTTTTCCATAGCTAATCTAAACCTTATGATACTATGATCATCACTGTTCCCTAAATGTTCCCCTACTGACACTTGCTCCACTTGACCCATCTCATATTCCAGAACCAGATCCAGCAATGCCTCCTTCCTCGTTGTGCCGGAAATGTACTGATCAAGAAAGTTCTCCTGAACACACTTCAGAAATTCTTCCCCCTCTCTGCCCTTTACACCTACTATCCCAGTCTATATTAGGATAGTTGAAGTCCCCCATTATCACTACTCTATAGTTCTTGCACCTCTCTGTAATTTCCCTGCAAATTTGCTCCTCCATATCTTTCCCACTATTTGGTGGTCTATAGAATACACCTAGTAGTGTGATGGCACCACTATTATTTCTTAACTCTAACCAAATAGGTTCTGTCCTTGACCCCTCCAGGACATCCACTCTCTCCAGCACTGTAACATTCTCCTTAACCAATAGTGCCATCCCACTTCCTTTCTTTCCTTCCCTATCTTTCCTGAACACCTTATATCCAGGAATATTTAATACCCAATCCTGCCCTTTTTTGAGCCAGGTCTCCATTATAGCCATATGACATCATATTCCCATGTGGCTATTTGCGCCTGCAGCTCACCAACCTTATTTATCACGCTTCGTGCATTTACACACATGCACAGTAAACCTGTTTTAGACCTTCTTGTATTCTCTCTCAGTCTGACCCCACCTAGTACCTCACTATTTCTTACTCTAGTGCTATCTGTCTCTCCCAATCCTTTGTGCACATTGTTTCTCCTTTCTAATGCTGCATCCTGGTGCCCACCCCCCTGCCAAATTAGTTGAAGAGGTTTAGAACAGAGTGCAGGATAAATTTATTTAAACAAGGCGTTGTGAGCTTGTGGAATTTACTTCCAGGGTTAGAAATAATGTCAACATTCAAGATTAGATTGGCTAGGTGGATGAAGGAAAAGGGGTTGATGGGATATGGGGACAGGGTGGGTGAATGTGATTAGAACTATTCGCTCACGTGCAGGGTAAATGCCAACACGGACTGGTTGGGCCGAATGGCCTGTTTCCGTGTTATAACTTCTGTGTGTTTCTATGTATTATCCAATTCCTTCTTGAGTTCCTATTTCTCCTCTGCATGCTGCCCCTTGGTGACATCATCCGAAAACACAGTGTCAGTTTCCACATGTATGCTGACGACACCCAGCTCTACCTCACCACCACTTCTCTCGACCCCTCCACGGTCTCTAAATTGTCAGACTGCTTGTCCGACATCCAGTTCTGGATGAGCAGAAATTTTCTCCATTTCAATATTGGGAAGATCGAAGGCATGGTCTTCGGTCCCCACCACAAACTCTGTTCCTTAGCCACCGACTCCATCCCTCACCCTAGCATCTGTCTGAGGCTGAACCAGACTGTTCGCAACTGTGGTGTCATATTTGACCCTGAAATGAGCTTCCAACCACATATCTGCAGCATAACATAGACCGCCTATTTCCACCTCCGTAACATTGCTCATCCGCTGCTGAAACCCAAGTCCCGTTCACGCATCACCCCTGTGCTCGCTGACCTACATTGGCTCTCATTAAGCAACGCCTCGATTTTAAAATTCTCATCCTTGTTTTCAAATCCCTCCATGGCCTCGCTCCTCCCTATCTCAGTAATCTCCTCCAGCCCCACAACCCTCCGAGAACTCTGCGCTCCTCCTATTCTGGCCCCTTGCGCATTCACAACTTTCTTGGGCCCAACATTGGTGGGCGTGCCATTAGCCGTCTAGGCCCTAAGTTCTGGAATTCCTCCCTAAACCTCTCCCCATCTCTACCTCTCTCTCCTCCTTTAAGACGCTCCTTAATACCGACCTCTTTGACCAAGCTTTTGGTCATCTGCCTTAATTTCTCCTTATGTGGCTCAGTGTCAAATTTTTGACTTATAACACTCCTGTGAAGTGCCTTGGGAAGATTTACTACATTAAAGGCGCTATATAAATACATGTTGTTGCTGTTGTTGTAAATAGATCAGTTTCCGTGACCACTTGGAGTAATATATTTCATATTCTGAAAACCTTTTGGGTGAAAAGTTTCTTCTAACCAGCCCTTTGAACCTCTAGTACTAATCTTATCCTAATCCTAAATTCATTCTCTTTTATTGGGTTTTCTGAATAAAATACCCTCACCTCTCCCACCTCAATCTAGTTGTTCTTACATATCTCCTGGCGATCGGAGGCAGATTCATATTGGGAGAAGCCACAGAGCTAGCTGGCTGCCTTGCTGTCCTCCCCTTGGACTGGCAATGATGTATAGCCTTGAAGGATCCTAAAAGAGGGAGTTAATGGGAGGAACATAGGGAACATAGGAACAGGAGTAGACCATTCAGCCCCATTGAGCCTGTTCCACCATTCAATTAGATCATGGTTGATCTGTACCTCAACTCCATTTACCCGCCTTTGTGCCATATCCCTTAATACCATTACCCAACAAAAATCTATCAATCTCAGTTTTGACATTTTCAATTGACCCCCAGCCTCAATAGCTTTTTGGGGGAGAGAGTTCCAGATTTCCACCACTCTTTCTGTGAAGAAGTGCTTCCTGACATCACCCTGAATGGCCTAGCTCTAATTTTAAGGTTGTGCCCCCTTGTTCTGGACTCCCCTATCAGAGGAAACAGTTTCTCTCTCTCTACTTTATCAAATCTTTCAATTATCTTAAACACCTCAGTTAGATCACCCCTTAATCTTCTATACTAGAGGAATAAAGAACTTTCAAAATGAGTGCCAATTCATGTCATATGACAATGATTACTATCACATGACTACCTCAATAATGCAGCGTCTTAACATCACATAAGTGCGGTTTGACCCTGTTGCTAATTATACTTTTCAACCTACATTAAAAGAGGAAGAAATAGTTGGAGTTGGACTTCCTTTTCAAATGACTTCTTGAAACTTGTGAAGCATTGAGCTGTGAAATCAGACGTTATTTAAGTCACATCTTGACCACACTGCATTTCCTGCTCTCAAAGCAACGAGGTGCTTCAAAATCGTTCCATGAGAGGTCGTGAGCCAGACCCCCACTTGTTAATATTGGCCCCAATTAAAGCCATGGGGTTCAAAATTTCACTAAGAGGCCTTACATTTTACGGCCCGTTTTATGTTGCTCCCTGGTGCCAATGGGAGAGATCTCCACTGGGTTATTGGCATTGAATCAGTTGAACCAGTTGCTGTAAAAAAGCACAATCTAGCCTGTTAAAAGAATATCATCACGCATGAAAAATGGTAATCAAAGAGCTCCCCTAATGGCCCAATTGATAAATTATTTTACCATTGTGGAAGTCTCAGCGTCTATCCTGGTGACAAACATACATAGCAGGATGGTGATGTTTTGGGCAGGAGAAGACTATTTATCCATCTAGCCTACCTTTCCAAACCTCCCATCAGGTTCTTCATTATGATTCTAGAATTAACAGCCCTGTATCCCCTTTTAACAGGGGTTCACCCAATCCTTTTTTTAAAACCTGCCACGATTTTCTATACTATTCTATACTAAAAGAAATAATTGCCTAAATTTCAAATTTTCTTTGGACAGCGTTTAACTTTGGTGTCAGCTGTGGCTCAGTGGGTAGCACTCTTGTTTCTGAGTCAGAAGGTTGTGGGTTCAAATCCCATTCCATGAAACTTGATCATAAAATCTAGGCTGACTCTGCAGTGCAGTGCTGAGGGAGTGCTGCACTGTCAGAGGTGCCGTCTTTCGGCTGAGACATTAAACCGAGGCCCCGTCTGCTCTCTCAGGTGGATGTAAAAGATCCCATGGCACTATTTCGATGAAGAGCAGGGGAGTTTTCCCCGGTGTCTTGGCCAATAATTATCCCTTAACCAACACCTAAAAACAGGACCAAGGGAAATGATTCCGCCAGCCTTATTTGTATAATAGCGATGAGTTACAGGCCCCAGTTGCAGCTCACAGGGTGAGTGAGTTCAGCTGGCAGGGATACCGGCCGAGGATAGCAGGTAAGTCTGGAGGGAGGCCTTAAGAGTGGGTGGAGGAGCATAGGCCGGTAGCAGCACGCAGTTCTAATGTGGAGCCAGAAGGAGAACTCCTACTCCTCCTGACTCATAAGAACATAAGAAATAGGAGCAGGAGTAGGCCATACGGCCCCTCGAGCCTGCTCTGCCATTCAATAAGATCATGGCTGATCTTCGACCTCACTCCACTTTCCTGCCCGATCCCCATATCCCTTGATTCCTCTGGAGTCCAAAAATCTATCGATCTCAGCTTTGAATATACTCAACAACTGAGCATCCACAGCCCTTTGGGGTAGAGATCATTGCTCATTCTTCTAAACTCCAGAGAGTATAGGCCCAATCTACTCAATCACTCGTCATAGGACAGCCCTCTCATCCCAGGAATCAATCTAGTGAACCTTCGTTGCACCGCCTCTAAGGCAACTATATCCTTCCTTAAATAAGAAGACCAAAACTGTGCAAAGTACTCCAGGTGTGGTCTCACCAGAGCCCTGTACAATTGTAGCAAGACTTCCTTACTTTCGTACTCCAACCCTCTAGCAATAAAGGCCAACATGCCATTTGCCTTCCTAATTGCTTGTTGTACCTGCACACTTCGTGGGAGCACTAGAGTAGGCAAAGTAACGAGAGGCACTAAGGGATTGCACAAGGGTGAATAGCTATTATTGTTGTTGTAAATATGTGTCGCTTAGAACATGGCCTTGTCATAACCAACACCTTGTTCTGAAAGAGAGACAAGCACAAGGCTTCATGGCAGCACCCTCGCTCCAAGCACTGGCATCTGCTGGACTACGTCATCATCCGAGCGAGGGACCACAAGGACGTCCGCATCACCTGCGCCATGACAGGAGCTGACGACTGCTGGACAGACCACCGCCTAATCCACTCTGTCATCTCCATCAATGTAGCCCCAAAACAGCGGCGGCAACAGTAACAATGCCGCAGGAAAATCAACGCTGGAGCACTCAAAGACCCCGCTAAGAAAGCCCTATTCAGCCTGCGCCTCACAAACAACCTGATGACTCCCGGTGATGCAGAGACACAGAGTGCCCACAGCGCCTGGTCTGCACTCAAGGCCTCCATAATCAGCACCTGTGAAGAGATGCTCGGTCACTCGACCAGGAAACACCAAGACTGGTTCGACAAGAACGACCAGGAGATCCAGGAGCTAATAAGCCGCAAGCGCAAGCCATTCTGATCTGGAAACAGCAATGCAATTCAAGAGCAAGAAAACAGCTCTACAGACGCCTGAAGGCCGAGGTCCAACAAAAAACCCGTGACCTAAAGAACAAATGGTGGGTGGGGAAAGTGCAGGAGATCAGCAGCTAGCCGACAACCACGACGTGCGTGGATTCTTTAGCGCAGTCAAGACCATCTACGGCACAAGCACCCAAGGTCCTACCCCACTGCGGGCCAAAAATGGAGAGGTACTCATCAAGGACAGAGAGGCAGTCAGTGCCCGCTGGAAGGAGCACTTCGAAGATCTCCTTAATCGAGACTCTGTCTTCGACGCGAGTGTCCTCAACTCCATCCCGCAGCATGCTACCCGCCACCATCATCGTACCAATGCTCTTCTCGATCTTCCGTGCTGCAATGCTCCATCTCACCCTCAGTAAGCTCCCCGCTGGAGTGGAGCTAATTTACAGAACAAACGGGAAACTGTTCAACCTCCGTCGCCTCCAGTCGAGATCCAAGGTCGTCCCATCCTCTGTCATCGAATTACAGTATGCAGACGACGCTTGCGTCTGCGCTCACTCGGAGACCAAGCTCCAAACCATCGTCAACACATTCACCGAAGCGTACGAGAGCATGGGCCTTACATGAAACATCCGTAAGACAAAGGTCCTCAACCAACCTGCCCCCGCCACACAGTACTGACCCCCGATTATCAAAATCCACGACAAGGCCTTGGACAACGTGGACCACTTTCCATACCTCGGGAGCCTACTGTCAACAAGGGCAGACGTCGATGATGAAGTCAAACACCGCCTTCAGTGTGCCAGTGCAGCCTTCGGTCACCTGAGGAAGAGAGTGTTTGAAGACCAGGACCTCAAACCCAGCACCAAGCTCATGGTCTACAGAGCAGCAGTGATACCTGCCCTGCTGTATGCCTCAGAGACATGGACCATGTACAGCAGGCAACTCAAAGCACTGGAGAGGTACCACCAACGCTGCCTCCGCAAGATCCTGCAAATCCATTGGCAGGATAGGTGCACCAACGTCAGTGTTCTCGCTCAGGCCAACATCCCCAGCATCGAAGCTTTGACCACGCTCGATCAGCTCCGATGGACGGGTCACATCGTCCGCATGATCGATACGAGACTCCCAAAACAAGCGCTCTACTCGGAGCTCCGACACGGCAAGAGAGCCCCAGGTGGGCAGAGGAAATGCTTCAAGGACACCCTCAAAGCCTCCTTGAAAAAGTGCAACATCCCCTCTGACACCTGGGAATCCCTGGCCCAAGACCGCACAAAGTGGAGGAGAAGCATCCGGGAAGGCGCCGAACACCTCGAGTCTCTTCGCTGGGAGCAAGCGGAAGCCAAGCGCAAGCAGCGCAAGGAGCGCACATCAACCCAAGCACCCCACCCACCCGCCCCACCTGTGACAGAGACTGTAGGTCTCGCATTGGACTCATCAGTCACCTGAGAACTCATTTTTAATTTGGAAGCAAGTCATCCTCAGTTCCGAGGGACTGCCTAAGAAGAAGAAGAGAAAATATGTGTTCACTGATTATTGATAAATTTATTAATTCAGTTTGGATTATTTTGTGGTGTCTCTCATTTCAGCTTTGTGCTGTGATATGGCCTGCGACAGGGATGGAATGATGGGGATGTGGTGAGCAACGGGGATCTGGGGTTTAATTTATTGGAACCGCAGTCTGATGAGGCGGTCACGGACCGCCCTTCCAGAAGGCCAATTGAGTGGCTGCCTCCTCCCTCGCTCCTGTTCCTTCTCCTCCTCCTCCTCCTCTTCCTCATCTTCCTCTTCCTCCTCATCCTCTTCCTTCTCCTCCTCCTCTCCCTCTTCCTCCTCCTGAAATGGTTCCGAAATCCCTGGTGGCAAGGGCTGGGCCCTCATGATGGCCAAGTTGTGGAGCTTACAGCAGACCACGACGAAATGGGACACCCGCTCAGCTGAGTACTGGAGGGCTCCTCCCAGCGGCCAAGGCAGCTTCAGCAGGCCGATGGTCTGCTCGATGATGTTCCTGTTGGCAGCATGGCTCCCATTATATGAGGGCTGGGCAGGAGTGTTGGGGCTGCGGAGGGGAATCATGAGCCAGGTGGAGAGTGGATAGCCCTTGTCTCCGAGCAGCCAGCCGCGAGCTTGACGTGGTGGCTGGAAGAGTGCTGACACACCGCAGAATGAAGGCATCGTGGCTGGTGCCAGGATAGCGGACATTCACATTGAGGATTCACTGTCTGTGGTCGCACACCAACTGCACATTAAGTGAGTGGTAGCCTTTGAGGTTACGGAAGATCTCAGGATTGTTATGCGGTGCCTGCAAAGCCATGTGGGTGAAGTCAATGGCGCCTTGCAACATGAGGAAGCCTGCTTTCCTGGCAAAGCCACATGCACATTCATCCTGCTTCTCTCTGGCGATGGGGAAGGAAATGTAGTCCCTTCTCCACTGTAAAGAGCCTCTGTGACCTCCTGAATGCAGCGATGGATGACGAACTGTGAGATGTTAGCTATGTCTCCTGTTGCAGACTGGAAGGATCCGCTGGTGAAGAAATTGAGGGCGACGGTGACCTTGACTGCCACTGAGAGAGCCGTGGTGGCCCTGATCTGAGGCTGGAGGTCTGGTTGCAGGAGGTGGCAGAGTTCAGTGACCACCTCCTTGCTGAAGCTGGAGCCTTCTAATACACTGCTCCTCGCTTAATTGGATGTAGGGGAAGTGGTGTCGCAATACCCTCGGAGTGTAAGGCCTCCTGTTGAGAGCCCTCATGGCCCTTCTCCTCCCTTTGGCCACATGTTCCAGTCTTTCTCGCTGCCTCCGCTCCCTCTGCCGTAGATCCTGGAGGGCGAGGTCGACTGCCAGTACAGCCTCCATTAATGTAACCAAGTGTAGCACTTTGATATGTTGTGAGAATAAACGTAACTAATTGTTAGTAGCCACAACACTCCTGATACTAAACAACCTTTAAATGACTGAATTAAACTGTTGCACAATGTCAAACTGACAAGGAAGCAGTGAAACTGCACTAACCTGACAGCTGCGACTCATTAAGATCCCTTTAAATAGCGCCCCTGGAGCTGGCAACCGCCTGCTTAACGCCTCCTCTCCCTGTCGTTGTCAGGGCGAGGTGCTAAGGCGGGGGCGATAATGAATTTTGCAGATCGGGCGCCCAGTGCACGCTCACTGGCGACACGATCTGCCTGACGCGGTAGCTCGTAGCGGCGGTGCTATGGGGGGCTGGATTTGGCATGCGTCACTGGATTCGCCTCGCCCCCACGCTACTGCATCAGTGCCCCATTAGTGTCCCCACCAGGCGCTAACTGGAGGCACTAACCAACTGAATTTTTCCCTTCTGTGTTTTGTTGTGCTAGGACCCCTAAATCTCTCTGAACACCAACATTTACCGTTTCTCACCGTTCAAAAAATATTCTGTTTTTCTATTCTTCCTACCAACGTGAATAACCTCACAATTTCTCACATTTCCTCACATTATACTCCATCTGCCACCTTATTGCCCACTCACTTAACCTGTCTATATCCCTTTGCAGGCTCTTTGCGTCCTCCTCACATCTTACTTTTCTACCTAGCTTTGTATCGTCAGCAAACTTGGATACATTACACTCGGTCCCTTCATCTAAGTCATTGATATAGATTGTTAAAAGATTAGGCTCCAACACTGATCCTTGCGGCACCCCACTAGTTACAGCCTGCCAATCTGAAAATGACCCGTTTATCCCTACTCTCTGTTTTCTGTCTGTTAACCAATCCTTTATCCATGCTAATACATTACTCCCAACCCCATGAGCCCTTATCTTGCTTAACAACCTTTAATATGGCACCTTATCAAATGCCTTTTGAAAATCCAAATATACTATATCCACTGGTTCCCCTTTATCTACCCTGCTAGTTACATCCTCAAAAAACTCGAATAAATTTGTCAAACACCTTTCATAAAACCATAATAACAACAGAAAACGCTGGAAAAACTCAGCAGGCCAGGCAGCATCCGTGGAGAGAGAAACAGAGTTAACGTTTCAGGTCGAAGACCTTTCGTCAGAACTGGAAAAAAGCAGGAAATGAAATAGATTTAAAGCAAGTATAATGCTGGGAAAAGGGGGAGGGGAGGAAAGAACAAAAGGGAAGGTCAGTGGTAGGATAGAAAGCAGGAGAGATTAAGAGACATTGAGAGACATTCAAGGCAAGAGGAGGTGGTAATGTGACAGGTTGAGGCTAGATGAAGTGTGAAATGCGCTGGCAGAATGAAGGACAGCTGCCAGCTTCAGGGAGGGAAGAAAAAAAGGGGCCAAACAAATGTTGACTCTGCTTAATCATATTCTGATTTTCGAAGTACCCTGTTACCACTTCCTTAATAATGGATTCCAGCATTTTCCTGATGACTGATACAGGCTAACTGGTCTGTAGTTCCCTGTTTTTTCTCTCCCTCCTTTCTTAAATAGCAGGGTTACATTTGCTATCTTCCAATCCGCTGGGACCGTTTCTGAATCTAGGGAATTTGGAAGATCACAACCAATACAGCCACTATCTCTGCAGCCACCTCTGTTAGAACCTTAGGATGTAGGCCGTCAGGTCCAGGGGATTTGTTGGCTTTTAGTCCCCTTACTTTTTCTCTACTGATATTAATTACTTTAAGTTCCTCGCTCTCATTAGCCCCTTGGTTCCCCACTATTTTTGGTACACTTTTTGTGTCTTTTACTGTGAAGACAGATACAAAATATTTGTTTAAAGTCTCTGCCATTTCCTTGTTCTCCAATAATTATTTCCTGTCTCAGCCTGTAAGGGACCAATGCTTACTTTTGCTACTCTCTTCCTTTCCACATACTTGCAGAAGCTCTTACATTTTTTTTAATAATCCATGCTAATTTACTCCCATATTCTATTTTCTCCCTTTCTATCAATTTTTTGGTCATCCTTTGCTGGTTTCTAAAGCTCTCCCAATCCTCAGGCTCATTACTATTCATTACAACATTATAAGCCTCTTCTTTTAATCTAATACTATACTTAACATCTTTAGATAGCCACGGAGGGATCACTTTTCCCGTGGAGTTTTTATTTCTCAATGGAATGGATATTCATTATTCGCTGATGCACGATTACCTTTAAACTCTCTGTCCCTCCCTGACACACACTGCTTAACTTTACCCAAATCGCTACACTGCTCCATTGCCTTGACTTTTCTCTTTAGATTTCAAAATTTCCTCTCACCTGACCCCTCCCCCCACCTTTTTAGTTTAAAGCCCTGTCTACAGCCTCAGTTATTCGATTCTCCAGGACATTGGTCCCAGCCCTGTTTAAGTGGAGACCGTCCCAACGGAACAGCTCCCTCTTTCCCCAGTACTGGTGCCAGTGCCCCATGAATCAAAACCCCCTCCTCCCACACCACTCTTTGGTCCACGCATTTAACTCTCTCATCTGCTTATCCTTATGCCAATTTGCGTGTGGCTCAGGTAACAATCCAGAGATTATGACCTTTGAGGTTCTGCTTTTTAATTTGGACCCTAGCTCCTCAAACTCTCTCAGCAGAACCTCATTCCTAGTTCTACCTATGTCGTTGGTTCCTACGTGGACCGCGACACCACCACTCCAAATTCTTCTCCAGCCGCGAGGAGATATCCTTAACCCTGGCAGGCAACACAGCCTTCGGAAGTCCTGATCGCGGCTGCAGAGAACAGTATCTATCCCCCTGACTATACTGTCCCCTAGCACTACAACATTCCTTTTCACTCCCCCCACTTGAATGGCCTCCTGCACCATGGTATCATGGTCAGTTTGCTCATCCATCCTACAGAATGTGCCCTCATCCACACAGGCAGCAAGAACCTCGTACCTGTTGGACAAGGGCAAAGGCCGAGGCTCCTCCAGCACTGCACCTCGTACCTGTTGGACAAGGGCAAAGGCCGAGGCTCCTCCAGCACTGCACCTCGTACCTGCAAAAGCAAAATACTGCGGATGCTGGAAATCTGAAATAAAAACAGAAAATGCTGGAAACACTCAGCAGGTCAGGCAGCATCTGTGGAGAGAGAAACAGAGTTAACGTTTCAGGTCGATGACCCTTCGTCAGAACTGGAAAAAGTTGGAGATGGAACAGGTTTTTAAGCAAGTGTAGGGGCAGGGAAAGGGGGGGGAAGGAAAGAACAAAAGGGAAGGTCTGTGATAGGATGGAAGGCAGGAGAGATTAAGGCCTAAAAATTCGGTTGCTTTGCGCCTCCTGTTAGCGCCCTAACGGGGCGCAAAGCAACTAGCGCCTGGGCGTGGCGCCGCCAACGCCTCTCGCGAAATTCAGCGGGAGGTTAATGGCAGCGACACTGCGCCGCCGGTGATGACGTCATCGCCATGCGCAGCGCCCCTGGCCGCGATCTTCGGTAGCGCCCCCTGACTTACCGCCGACGCTATGTCCGACAGGGACAGGGGGGCCTACCTGCGGCCGGGGCAGGCGCAAATTAAAGGGGAGGTGCCGGGCGGCCATTTTTGTTGCTGGCCCCCTGCCAGCACTGCCCCCTCTGCCATCCCCAGCCTCCTGTGAAGCCCCCCCCCGCGGGGTGCCGGCTGCGCGCCGTGAGCCTGGCACTTCTCTTGAGTGCCGGGCTCTTTTGTCAGCACTCCGATCCCTGGTGGCCCAGCTGGGCCCCGGGTCACGCTGCGCTAGGCGTAAGGGGAGGAAGGCCTGCAGTACCGCGGCGCGATGGGCCGCAGAGCGTGGCGCTGTGGCACGTAGCACCGCGATATTCACTCGCAGCGTCCCAAGGGGGAGGCGGGGCGCTTCCAGTAGCGGCCCGCCTCCCTCTTGGGGCGCTACCGGTGAATTTCAGCCACGGGGGGTGCTAATTTTTTCAGGGCGCAAGATCCTTGTAAAATATCTGCTGGGCTCCTTAAATCCACTTCGGTAGTGCCTCGCAATCTTGGGCGCCTGCTTTACATGGGCTTGGTTGATGCTTAGTGTTAATGTGTTGGAAATGATAGAAAACGAGATGCATGATGTCGGCATGCCATTATAGAATCATAGAACCACAGAATCATAGAATGGTTACAGCACAGAGGAGGCCATTCGGCCCGTCGAGCCCGTGCCGGCTCTCTGCAAGCGCACTTCGGCTAGTCCCACTCCCCCTCCCTCCCCCTTTTCTGTAGCCCTGCAAATTTTTTTCCTTCAGGTACTTATCCAATTCCCTTTTGAAAGCCACGATTATAGTCTCATTTAAGTAGCCCCGCCCATTTTAGGATGGGCGATTTCACCACCAGCCAGAAATGTCAGCAAAAAAATTGTGCTAGCGCTAAAATGGCTGCATAACGGAGCCCCCGCCCCATATTCCGACTCTACCCATCTGAGGAGTTCCTGAAAACTGGATGCCCTTTATCGGAAAAATCAGGCTCTAATTTTCGGTAGAATAATCAATCATGTCCACCTAGGCTGAGCCTTCCCTACCTTCAATCCCACTCCTGGCCAGATATTCACCCTGTTTTTTTAATTTATTTATCGGAGTCATTTGAAGACAGGAGATGAAGAGGTAAACACACACTGAAGGGCTGCAGATGGATGGATTTTAGAACACTGAATGACTAGAGCTGGAGACATAAGCACGCTGAAGGGTTGGAAATGGAAAAGGAAATATACTCGATATCATTTGTAAGCTAGAAAATGATTTGTTTTTCAGCTCACCAAGAATGGAAACTAACTGGTTCCAGGCCAGTTAGTAAGTGGAATTTTCCAGCCCTGATCTACATTTACATCCTACACATTAAATCATGCGGTAGAAGATAAGAAGTAAATGTGCATTACACCATAATTCGTAAGCAACAAAATCACGACGAGTTTAAAGAGACACAGTTTCACAGTCAGTCCCTCTTTTTAAAAGTCGGTTAGCATAAATTATAATGGATCTATTTACATCATTGGCGTTTTAACTTTTACTTTTCTCCTCTCCCCCGTCTCTTTGCGTCTTTCAAGACATCATGCCCCAGGGATCATGTGAAGGTCGGTCTTTAATCAACCTTTAGGAGGTGTCTGAATATGTCCAGGGTGACTCACTTCCTCCTGTCCCTCCCCCAAAGATGTGCTGGGTTTCTCCTCTCTGTCATAGGGGTAATGGTAGCGCAAAACGAGCGGCATCACATCAACCGCCTGTTATACTCCCCGACTGATATTCAGTATCATTGGGGGGAATTTTTCCAGCCCTGAGGAGGCGGGTTTGGAGGCGGGACTGCCGGGAAAATGGCAGAAACTGGGAGCGTGTACCGACCCCGCTCCTAACCCGCCTCTGTGCCATCTTCCCGGGAGGCAGGTCCCCGAGTTGCGCAGGGACCCGTCTCCTCGATGCGGGAAGGGGATTAGAGCCAATTAACTGCCTGTTAACAGGTAGTTAACAGACAGTTTTGAGGCTTTTCCCCATTTTATGTCTGCAATTGCGGCTTCCCGACGGCTGAGAACCTCACCAGGGTCAGCAAGGTGAGCAGTGGATCTGCGGGGGTGAGAGGGGTCGACATGCCAGCTGTAGAGGTGAGTGATGGGTGCAAGTGTGGACAGGTAAGTATGAGAGGTGAGTGTAAAGTGTTGGAAAAAGTTTCCCTACCTTTGCTTCTTTCTGCAGGCTTCAACCGTTGAGGATCCGGAGGTGCCTCATCTCAACGGCAGAGATGACAGAATGGCTGCTGCATTCTCAGATGCTTCAGCCATCTGTTTTCTGCTGAGGAGAGAGGTCTTGGTGAGCCTTTGTGCAAGGGCTCACCTTAGAACAGAGATTGTCAGTGTTTGACATATTCTCAAAGCTGTCAAACGCCAAGGCCAATCAAGAGAAAATAGCGTGGGTTGGTCAAACATCGCTGGGGGCGGGACTAGAACCCGGAAGTCAGCAGTCCCGCCCCCAACTCATCTCGGCTGGCAAAATCCAGCCCAATGACTTCAATAGACCTGAATATCGGGCGGCCAATGCGACACTTCCCCTTTTGCCCAAGATGAATTTCTACCCCATAATCTGGCAGCATGGCTGAGTTAGAGAACTCATTATGTAGGGAATTGCAGGCATGAACCTGAGTTCTACCCCACTCTGTGGCACAGAGGGTTGGGCATCGCCACACTGCTTCACCAAACCATTCTTGCTTCTCTGTATTTACTGATAGATTAAGGGCCAACCCCAAGCTTAGCTTGTGCAACAAGTGTGAGACTGAAGGAGGTAGGGAATTACATACGCTGCAAGAGGTATTGCAGATAAGATTCTCTGTTTACTCTTGTGTTATTATCCACTTTAATTTTGTAACCCCGGAACAGCTGAGAGAATAAGTGATCCCAATTACCGCCAAAGCCCGTAAATGCCAGGCACCAGATTGTTCATGAGTTGCCCAGTCTTGAGTCGCCCTCCACTCTTCCGTCACCACTGCCTGGGGACACCAGAGCCTCTGCATGCCATTTCCCACCTGAAGGTGCTGAGGTCAGGAACTTAGTTGAGCAGGACTCAAAGCCGCATCTATCCCTACTCAGTGCCATT
Organism: Squalus acanthias; assembly: GCA_030390025.1. NCBI lineage: Eukaryota > Metazoa > Chordata > Chondrichthyes > Squaliformes > Squalidae > Squalus > Squalus acanthias. The sequence continues at coordinate 126,216,945 of CM059433.1, forward strand.
GCACTACCGCTGGGATAATTATTGTAATATTATTAACTTTTCGTCTGCTGAAAACCTTCGCAGGGCCATTCGAATAGGCTGCTGGAAATCCACGAATGTCAATCTAAGGGTAAACATACTTTGTGGCATTTGAAAATTCGACTGAAACGGAAACCACTTTGTAAGGTTAAACTTTCTCTTCATTAGACAAGCAGGTGTGGAAAGGTCCGAGTGTGTGCTAAGTGGGCTTGTTTAGAAGCTGTGGAAACAGATGTATAAGAGACTTGATTCGAAGCTTAAAGTTAAAAATAGTGCTTAAATAATGAGAAAAGGGAACAATCAAACCGTCCATTTAAAGAAAATGAGGCTAAAATTCCTTTCAGTTGATCTATCAAAAATATCAACAACCACTTGCATTTATATAGCGCCTTTAATGTAGTAAAACATCCTTCACAGGAGCATAATTAGACAAATATTGACACTGAGCCAAAGAAGGAGACATTAGGAAGGGTGGGCCAAAGCTAGGTCAAAGAGGTAGGTTTTATGCAGTGTCTTAAAGGAGGAGTGGCAAAGAGGTTTGGGGAGTGAATTCCAGAGTTTAGGGCCTAGACAGCTGAAGGCATGGCCAATGATGATTGGGCGAAGGAAGTGTGGAATGCACAAGAGACCAGAGTTGGAGGAACACAGAGTTCTCAGAGCATTGTAAGGCTGGTGGAGGTTACAGAGATAGGGAGGGGCAAGGCCATGAAAGTATTTGAACACAAGGGTGAGATTTTAAAATGGAGGCACTGTTGTACCAGGAGTCAATGTAGGTCAGCGAACACAGGGGTGATGGGTGAATGGAACTTCGGTGCGAGTTAGATACGGGCAGCAGAATTTGGATGAGTTTAAGTTTATGGAGGGTTGAAGAGGGGAGGATGGTCAGGAAGTATTGGAATAGTCGAGTCTGGAGGTAACAAAAGCATGGATGAGGGTTTCAGCAGCAGATGGGCTGAGGCAAAGGCGGAGAATAGTGAAAAGCTTTATTAATTGGGAGAACAAGTTTATTAAGTGTTTGAGAAAACCCCAAAAGGTTGTGGTGCAAAATACTCTTCAAAGTATTTAATTAGATTTTATGACAACCAGAAAGTAATTATAGGCGACTGAATGGCTCAGTATGTATTTCTATCAATGCTCCTGTGAAGTGCCTTGGGGCGTTTTACTGAGTTAAAGACGCTATATAAATGCACATTGTTAATGTTGTTACTATAACTGCAAGTGTAAAAGGACAGCATCCAAGAACTAATGTTAGATGCTGTACTGGATTTTCTCTTCACCACTGTGTGGGACAGGCTGGATGCAGCAGAGGGTCTTTTCCTGTCCGGCATTGTTCATATGTTTGTAAAGGTCTACACCCAGAAAGAAGAACAGAGCTACACCAGACTTACCAGTTTTGAAGACTGGCCTGCATCATGAGTGAAAGGTCTGGGCACCTCACTTTAGGAAGCATGTGAAGGCCTTAGAGAGGGTGCAGAAAAGATTTACAAGAATGGTTCCAGGAATGAGGGACTTCAGTGACGTGGATAGACTGAAGAAGCTGGGGTTGTTCTCCTTAGAGTAGAGAAGGTTGAGAGGAGATTTGATAGAGGTGTTCAAAATCATGAGGGGTCTGGACAGAGTAGATCGAGAGAAACTGCTCCCATTGGCCGAAGGGTCGAGAACCAGAGGACACAGATTTAAGGTGATTGGCAGAAGATCCAAAGGCGACATGAGGAAAAACTTTTTTTACGCAGTGAGTGGTTAGGATCTGGAATTCACTGCCTGAAAGGGTGGTGGAGGCAGGTTCAATCGTGGCTTTCAAAAAGGAATTGGATAAGTACCTGAAGGAAAGAAATTTGCAGGCCTATGGGGAAAGGGCGGGTGAGTGGGACTAGCTGAAGTGCTCTTGCGGGCTCGACGGGCCGAATGGCCTCTTTCTGTGGGGTAACCATTCTATGATTCCATGATTTGACTGTTTTTAAAAGAAAACATTTGAAAGAGCACTTTGAAACAGAACATGTATCTGTTCCACTTTTCTGCCAGAAGGGCAGAGATATCCTTCAATCATTTCACACATCCTTTAATCTGGAATCAGATTATGGGCTTTACGTATTTCATTTGTGGTGTTAATTGATATTTGCATTAACTTGTATCTTCTTGATTAAATGTCAGCCTGGTAGCACTCGCGCCTCTGAGTCAGAAGGTTGTGGGTTTAAGTCCCACTCCAGAAACTTGAGCACAAAATCTAGGCTGGCACTGGAGCGCTGCACTGTCCGAGGTGCCGCCTTTTGGATGCGACGTTAAACCGAGGCCCCGTCGGCCCTTTCAGTTGGGCGTAAAAGATGCCATGGCACTATTTCGATGAAGAGCAGGGGAGTTCTCCCTGGTGTCCTGGCCAATATTTATCCCTCAACCAACATAACTGAGGTCAGTTAACGCAGCCCAGCGCAGGGGTGGAAGCTCAAACCTTCCTGGTTTATCGAGCTGAATATCACAATGGCCGATGCATTTATCCACTCAACCAATGGGCTGTGGAAAGCTGGGGTTCGTTGTCATGCAGCTGATAATCAGGTCAGTTACTGTATTCCAGCATTTCATATAAATTAGCTTTGTTTAGCGACGCACTGAACGCCTCAATTAGATTCCAGTCCTTGATATCTCTGAGGTGAATGAAGGGGTAATAGTGAATTTTTAGCAGTGCAGTGACTGGTGAGTGGATAAATAATGTAAGCAATGTAATATCATAAGAACATCAGAATTTTAGGAAATAGTAAAAAATCATTAGGTCCAACAAGCCTTTCCCTTTTTGATAGATCAACTCCCACTACCTGCCTTCTCGCCATACCCCCTCCCTCTAGAAATGGAACTGATTATCTCTTTAACAACAAGTTGCATGTATATAGCACCTTTAATGTAGTAAAACATCCCAAGGCGCTTCACAGGAGCGTAATCAAACAAAATTTGACACCGGGCCACATAAGGAGATATTAGGACAGGTGACCAAAAGCTTGGACAAAGAGGTAGGTTTTAAGGAGCGTCTTAAAGGAGGAGAGAGAGGCGGAGAGGTTTAGGGAGGGAATTCCAGAGCTCAGGGCCTAGATGGCTGAAGGCACGGCCACCAACGGTAGGGCGATGAAAATCAGGGATGCGCAAGAGGCCAGAATTGGAGGAGCGCAGAGATCTTGGAGGGCTGTACGACTGGAGGAGGTTACAGAGATAGGGAGGGGCGAGGCCATGGAGGGATTTGAACACAAGGATGAGATTTTTAAATGGAGGCGCTGTTGTACCAGGAGTCAATGTAGGTCAGCGAGCACAGTGGTGATGGGTGAATGGAACTTAGGTGCGAGTGAGGATACAGGCAGCAGAGCTATGGATGAAACGAACTCATTGTTCTGTCCAACAATGTTCCCTGTAATCTACGCTTTGTTCTGCGTGGTCTGTTTCTTTTCATTTAAATTTCTGCGCATGTGCGGCATGTCCAATGTAAAAGCCGGTGAGCGGCCTGCGCGGGACCTTTGCGATTACTGCGCGCCTGCGCACCTTAACGGGAACATTTCTGTCCAAACCAATGGCCTTCCCTGAAAATCTATTCCATGAATCTATTACCCCTTGGGCGAAAAGGTTCCGCCTGACTCCTTCTTATTGTTTTTCTACATTATTAATTCTGTTCCCTGGTACTTGAACATTCCAAAAACAGTCTTATCTCACTTGCTGTTCGTGGGATCTTGCTGTGCGCACAAAGGCTGTCATCATTGCTGAACAAAAGAACAGCAACTACACCTCTTTAAACAATTCAATGGTGCGTGAATCGCTTCGGGACGTTCCGAGGATGTGAAAGGAGGGTTATAAATGCAAGTTCTTTCTTTCTAACTATAAAACAACAGTTGGGTTTGAGTGAGTTAGAGTCAGTAACTCACTCAACCCCATCTGATACTTGGCTTCAGTTGCCAGTCACGGGCTGTCTGGACTTCACTTCGATAGTTGACAATGTCACCCGAGCCCCTCAGTTCTAAAATATACACAGCGTCATTTGATCTGTAAAACTGGGTGAAGTAAAAGATCACATCACAGTACAATGTCATGTCAGATGACACCACGAGAGTATCAGTCACATGGTGCAAGGTCACTGTCGTCTGCACCATGTGCTGCAGTCACTCTCACCTGCCACTGGAGAACTGTCATTCAGTTCTGCTCCTGCTTTTAGTAAATGGTAAGTGCTTCCGTACATATTATACATCACACATGTATCTCTGGGCATTGACACCCCTTCAGCTTCATCCGAACCCCTCGATTAGATTCCGGTCTGTAAACACTCCTGGGTATCCATTATTCTATATAGAAACCATCCGAACCCCTCGATTAGATTCCAGCCTGTAATCACTCCCAGGTATCCATTATTCTATATATAAACCACCTGAACCCCTCGATTAGATTCCAGCCTGTAATAACTCCCAGGTATCCATTATTCTATACATAAACCACCTGATCCCCTCGATCAGATTCCAGCCTGTAATCACTCCCAGGTATCCATTATTCTATATAAACCACCTGATCCCCTCGATCAGATTCCAGCCTGTAATCACTCCCAGGTATCCATTATTCTATATATAAACCACCTGAACCCCTCGATTAGATTCCAGTCTGTAATCACTCCCAGGTATCCATTATTCTATATATAAACCATCTGAACCCCTCGATTAGATTCCAGCCTGTAATCACTCCCGGTTATCCATTATTCTATATATAAACCGTCTGAACCCCTCGATTAGATTCCAGCCTGTAATCACTCCCGGTTATCCATTATTCTATATATAAACCGTCTGAACCCCTCGATTAGATTCCATCTCTCTATTCACTCCAGCTGTCCATTTTCCTTAGAAATGATCTGAACCAGCTGCAAACATTTCCCCATCTGATTTTAGTTTTTATTTAAAAACATGAGAATCAAACATGTTATTATCTGATGCAGATGAGGTCATGGCATCGCTGACTGAGTCATTGCCACCACCTCTGTGCAGAAACCATGGTGAAGCCTATTGTCGAGGCATTTATGCCACCAATAGGGTGGGGGGAGTTGGAACGACAGGGTGTGCTGTATACCAAGTAATCCTGCTGTGCAGAGGGAGGACTAGTAATAACCCGCTGACAAGAATCGTCACTTGGTTTAATGTGTTAATTCAGATGAGATTACACATGGCTGTGTGCGACTAGCTTTTTTTAAAAAGAAGTGTTAATGAATGAATGAATGAATGTGTTTCCGGGGTGGGGGGGTGTGAAAAGTGTCCTGCGTGGGCGCAGCCACTGAAGCTTATTTTTTTGTTGCACTGAATCCTCTTTCCATGACGTCTGAACCTGAAGAGTGACACAGACGGCACCGTCTGGCCAGCCCTCCCAGCAGGCAGATTGTGACTGCACCTTCCCAGGCTAGCTGACGTCTAACTCCCAGTTCTGTTACAGTTACACAAGGTAGCTTGTGGGCACAAGCTGCAGTTCAGCAACACCATTCACATTTATTTTAAACTGCCTTTCTCACAGTCTGCTCTCATTTATTCCGATTGTAACAAATAATCTTTCGAAAGCTGCTTTACCATTCATAGAATAATTAACTCAGGCAAAACATTACTGGGGGGGGGGGACAATTAATTCTGTCGCTTCCACCACGAGGACAAATTGTTTCATTGATTTAAGTATATAATGTGATTTGTTACATTAATAAAGGATATAAAGCAATTAAGCCAATAGACTTGACCGACAACTCGAGTCTATTATAAAATGTATTTATTTTCTCGGGTTCCTGACTCGTATCCAATTTAGTAAAGTGCGAGATTCTGTTTAAACCATCCTGTATATAACCTCCAATAACTCTCTGCCTTGATGAATTGCGATTTTATTCCATTCATCGATATGAACCTGCCTCTAGCCTTGCATTTCCTCCTGAATTGTGGCACCCAATACTGTCACATTAAGAGACACATGACCACAACCGGCAATTCAACAACATTTCATTCATAAATTAACTTTCTCAACTTTTTTGTACATTTAAAATGACTGTAAACATGGGGGGAACCATTTAAATACATGGTGACTCCTGTAGGGGGTGGGAGGAAAGATGGATTTACTCAGGCATCAACTGCCCTCTTGTACTTCACCCAACCCACCATACTCTGTGCAGGCAATTTGGCCATGGGGTGTATCACAGCTGCACCTAATCCTATCCTCACTGCTATAGACACATATTCACTTTCCGGCACAGGGTCACTAAATAGAGATCAGTAGCCTTTTTGTAATATATTCATTCTTGGGCTAAAGACGTCACTGGCAAGGCCAGAATTTATTACTCATCACTAGTTGCCCTGGAGAGGGTGGTGGTGGGCCTTCTTTGTGAACCCCTGCAGTCCATGTGGCCAAGGGGCTCCCACAAAGTTGTTAGGGAGGGAGTTCCAGGATTTTGACCCAGCGGCGATGAAGGGTCGGCGATATACTTCCAAGTCAGGATGGTGTGTGTGACTTGATGGGGAACTTGGAGGTGGTGGTATTCCCATGCGCCTGCTGCCCTTGTCCTTCTAGGTGGTAGAGGTCGCAGGTTTGGGAAGTGCTGCCGAAGAAGCACCTGTCCCAAAGGTATTGTGGCCAACTGTGGCACCCCTGCTGTTTCCATAGCTGTATTGTTTATCATAGTTTGCTAATAGACCTTTATCATCATTTGCTAATAGACCTACAAAATGGGTTTTCTTTTAGCCCTTTCTTCCAATGAATAAATATTATTTATTTCAGCTGACAGGGGTGGTAGCCTAGTGGTGGGGTATAGCCTAGTGGTGATAGTACTGGGGTAGTAACATAAGTGGTCGTGATTCAAATCCCACCAGACCAAATTGAATTCAGCAAATATAGCTTTTTGGGTGCTGGCCCCTACCCAGTTGAGTCTACATGAGATTGCAGTCTTACAGTCTAAATGTCCTCGGGATGGGCAATAAATACTGTTACCTGCATCCCAAGAATTAGCAAAACCAAAAAAAATGTATAAACCTCAGGTGATGTCCAGCCAACAGTATAAATGTGGGGCTGTATCTAGGTGTAGAAATAGTGTCACAAAAAAGCACCCCAAAATGGAATGAAATACTTGGAAGTGCAGCGATGTAGGTCGATGCAGGGACCATTTAGAGCACAGCACGATCCAAACCTCCCAGATTGTCCGGGAGTCTCCCCAAATTGAGGATTGATAACCCAGGCTCCGTGAGCTGTGAGCAACCCGGGAGAAAGGTTTTCAAGCTTGCTGTATCTGGAACAGCGCCATTTGTTCTTTCCCAGCTCCTTCCCGACTCGGTGTAGATATTCCCACAGCCAGCCTGTACATGCATGGCCGCTCCGCTCACACAACAGAACGGTTGCAGTGGAGTGGGGACATTGTGGGAAAGTTGGTTGGTTTTACATAGCAGTAGCACAAATGAGTGGTGGGTATGGGGGGGGGACATCCCAGCATCAGCAGAATCTAAATATATGAGGTTTTAATTCTCACTTATTGTTGTCCAATGCTGTACTGAGAATGTGACATCGCAGATTTTATCCTGTTTCTGTGATTTTTGGGGGGAAAAATTGATTTGAAACTAACAGGTGGGAGTTGAAATGCACCAGGTTCATAAGTAAAACACCCCCGAGTTTGAAAATAGTGTCTGCGAATTTTTATGTTTCACACCAGCAGATGATTCATTTTCACAACTGAATGCAACCAAATTTAAGTTCCCAGTAATTTATTGTGGATTATCACATAATAATTTTTCGCAATGAATAATGACCATCGGATGACAATTTCCAGAATTTGATGACACGCATGCGCGGGACTTATTGAGAAACTTAGCTTTCATTGTTCGATATATAAACCATCCGAACTTCTGGATTAGATTCCAGCCTGTAATCACTCTGAGGTATCTATTAGTCTATATATAAACCAACCGAACCTTCCATTAGATTCCAGCCTATAATCACTCTCAGGTATTCATTATTCTATAAGTAAACATAAGGGAGGGGGAGGAATTTCTGGATAATTTTATCCAGAACACAGTCACACCCCAGAGTTCAGGAAGAGGAAAGTGTGACTGTCAGGGAGCTGGGTAGCGAGGTCTTAGGAGAGGTTGAGAAGGAGGTCCCGCAGACGCTGGTCCTGTCCAACAGGTGCAATGTACTCGCTACCTGTGAGGACAAGGAGAAAGACTGCAGGGAGGACAGCCACAATGCAGACCAAGGCACCATAGCTCAGAAGACTGTCCAAAGTGGTGGTGGGGGGCCGGGGGGGGGGGGGGGGGGGGGAGGGGGGAGAAGCAGAATAGAAATGTGGTAGTAATAGGGGATTCTATAATTAGGGGGATAGATAGCATCTTCTTCAATCAAGAACGAGAAATCCCGAAGGATGTGTTGCCAGGGTAAGGAAAATCTCAAGGCGGCTGGTGAAGAATTTGGAAAGGGAGGGGGCAATCCAGTTGTCGTGGTCCATGTTGGAACAAACGACATAGGTAGAAACAGGGAGGAGGTCCTGCTGAAGGAGTATTAGGAGTTACGAGCTAAATAAAAGCAGGACCTCAAGTGTAATAATCTCTGGATTACTGCCCGAGCAACATGCAAATTGGCATAGAGACAGACAGATCAGGAGAATTAGGGTTAGGGTTAAAGGGCTGGTGTAGGAAAGAGGGGTTCCTTTTTATGGGACACTGTCACCAGTACTGGGACAGGAAGGAGCTGTACCATTGGAACGGACTCCACCTGAACCAGAATGGGACCAGTGTCCTAGTTGAAAGGGTAAATAGGGAGGTGGCAAAGGCTTTAAACCAGTAAGACAGGGGGAGGGATCTACATGAAATGAAACAAGCCTAAATATAAATTAAACAGGAAAGGAGAGCATAGGACAGACTAAACTAAGGGAGGACATAAATGGCCAGGGAATAAATAGAGTTATAGTGTAAAAAACGGTTAAAAATAAAGTGAGAGGAACTGACATTAAAAATGAGTTAAAAATGAGTTATACAACAATGCACACAGTGTCCGTAATAAAACAGGGGAACTGGAGGCAAAAATACATTGTGAGGAACCAGATGTAGTAGGGATTACTGAGACATGGCTACAGAAAAATCAGAACTGGAAATTAACATTGCAGTGTATAACATATTTAGAAATGATAGAGAGGGAAAAAGGGAAGGTGGAGTAGCTGTACTAATTAGAGATAACATAATGACAGAAGAAAAAAGTGATGCAGCTATCAGTAAGATAGAAATAGAATCCATGTGGATAGAGATAAAAGATAGTAAACGATCAATCACACTAATAGGGGTACTCTACAGACTACCTAATAATGGAAAAGAGAAAAAGGAAGAAATATGCAAACAAATTAGAAAATGAGTAAAACACAAAGAATAATAATCATGGGGATTTCAACTACCCCAAAATTAATTGGCCAGAAGAGGTAGGTAAAGTGGATAAGGGAATGGAGTTCCTACAATGTGTACAGGACTCTTTTTTAACCAAGTATGTAAGAAGCCCAACAAGGGAGGATTCACTACTGGATCTAGTAATGGGGAATGAACTAGGGCAGATAAGAGAAGTAAAAGTAGGGGAACATCTTTTTATTTATTTGTTTATGGGATGTGGGTGTCGCATTTATTGCCCATCCCTAATTGCCGCTGAGAAGGTGGTGTTGAGCCGCCTTCTTGAACCGCTGCAGTCCATGTGGTGAAGGTACTCCCACAGAGCTGTTAGGTAGGGAGCTCCAGGATTTTGACCCAGTGACGATGAAGGAACAGCGATATACTTCTAAGTCAGGATGGTGTGTGACTTGGAGGGGAACTTGGAGGTGGTGGTGTTCCCATGCACCTGCTGCCCTTGTCCTTCTAGGTGGAAGAGGTTGCGGGTTTGGGAGGTGCTGCCGAAGAAGCCTTGGCGAGTTGCTGCAGTGCATCTTGCAGATGGTACACACTGCAGCCACGGTACTCCGGTGGTGGAGGGAGTGAATGTTTTAAGGTGGTAGATGGGGTGCCAATCAAGCGGGCTGCTTTGTCCTGTATGGTGTCGAGCTTCTTGAGTGTTGTTGGAGCTGCACTCATCCAGGCAAGTGGAGAGTATTCCATCACACTCCTTACTTGTGCCTTGTAGATGGTAGAAAGGCAATAGCGATCATAATATAATACGCTTTAAGATAATAATTGAGGAGGACATAAGTATGACGAAGACCAGGGTGATAGGTTGGAGTAAAGCTGATTTTGAAGGGCTGAGACTAGAACTTGGGAAAATAAAATGGACAACAATATTGGCAAACAATGATGTAGAACAGCAATGGGAAACATTTAAAATGGTGTTCAACAGAGTCCAGGAAAAATATATTCAGCTAAAACACAAGAACAAACTAAACACTAATGAGATACCATGGATGAATAAAGACATATGGGAAAAATTAAGGCTAAGGAAAGAGACATACACTAAGTACATGGACAGCAGAGGGGCATGACAAGGGAGAATATGAAGAGATTAGGAGAAAAGTCAAAAAACAAATAGGAAGGTAAAGAGGAACTATGAAATTAAATTATCAAGAAACATTAAACAAAATAGTAAAATATTCTACAGGCACATAAATTAAAAAAGGAAGGTCGGGATGGAAATAGAGCCGCTAAGGGATGGAGAGGATAAAATCACAGGCAGCAATAGCAAAATGGCAGAAATATTAAATAATTACTTTGCTTCAGGATTTATCAAGGAGACAGATCAGGTGGACATGACATCAGAAGATGAGATTAGAAATTATATAACCACATTTAAAATAAAAAGAGGAGAAATATTAAATAAACTAGTCAAACTCAAAGAGGATAAAACCCTTCGGGCATTTTAAAAGAATCTAGGGAAGAGATAGCAGAGGGAGATATAACATGTCCAGGGAACTATAGACCAGTCAGCTTAACATCGGTAGTAGGAAAAATAATGGAATCCCTACTAAAGGAGAAAATAGAAAAACATCTAGAAACCAAAAATATAACAATGAATAGTCAGTATGGCTTTCAATAGGGAAAGTCTTGCTTGACCAACTTCATTGAATTCTTTGAAGAGGTAACAGAGAGTAGACATGGGTAATGCAATAGATGTAATTTATCTAGTTTCCAAAAGGCCTTAGATAAGGTGCCACATAATAGATTAGTGAATAAGGCCAGAGCATGCGGAGTAAGGGGACAAATAGCAGAATGGATAGCTAGCTGGCTGCAAGACAGAAAGCAGAGAGTAGGGGTAAAGGGTAGCTATTCAGAGTGGCAGAGGTGGGAAGTGGGGTCCCACAAGGATCAGTGCTGGGAGCAATGTTCTTCACAATTATATTAATGATTTGGACTTTGGAATTAAAAACACAATTTCTAAATGTGCGGATGACACCAAATTGGGGGGGGGGGGTGGATTAGTCAATACTGAGGAGGGCTGCAACAAATTACCAGAAGACATTAATAAACTTGTAGAATGGGCATATACTTGGCAAATAAGTTGCAACATAGATAAGTGTGAGTTATTATATTTTGGTAAGAAAATTAAGGAGGTCACATAGTATTTAGAAAATAAGAATCTAAATGGGGTAGAGGAGCAAAGGGAAGTGGGAGTACAAATACACAAATCACTAAAAGTAGCAATGCAGGTTAATACAGGTGTAAAAAAAAAGCAAACCAAGCACTAGGGTTTATTTCTAGAAAGATAGAATTGAAAAGTAGGGATGTTTTGCTAAACATATATAGAACCTTTGTTAGACCACACTTGGAGTACTGTCTACAGTTCTGGTTGCCATATTATAAAAAGGATATAGAGGCACTGGAGAGGGTGCAAAACAATTTTACAAGGATGATACCAGAATTGCGAGGTTACACCTATCAGGAAAGAATAAACAGGCTGTGTCTCTTTTTTCTTGAAAAAAGTTTGAGCGATGACCTTATAGAGGTCTTCAAAGTTACAAAAGGTTTTGATACAGTAAACACAAATAGAGTGTTTCCACATGTGGGGAAAAGCAAAAATAGAGGCCATCAACATAATCACATAAGAAATAGGAGCAGCAGTAGGCCATTCGGCCCCTCGAGCCTGCTCCGCCATTCAATATGATCATGGCTGAACTTCTACCTCATCTCCACTTTCCTGCACTATCGCCATATCCCTTGATTCCCTCAATATACAAAAGTCTATATAAGACAGTTACCAAGAAATCAAATAGGGAATTCAGAAGAAACTTCTTTACCCAGAGAGTGGTGAGAATGTGGAACTCGCTACCACAGGGAGCAGTTGAGGCAAATAGTATAGATGCATTTAAGCGGAGGCTAGATAAGCATATGAGGGAGAAGGGAATAGAGGGTTATGCTGATAGAATTAGATGAGGAAGGTTGGGAGGAGGCTTGAGTGGAGCATAAACAACGGCATGGACTGGTTGGGTTGAATGGCCTGTTTTTGTGCTGTATATCCTATGTAATTCGATGTAATCCATCTGAGCTCCTCCAGTAGATTCCAGCCTGTAATCACTCCCAGGTATCCATTATTCTATATATAAACCATCTGAACTCCTGGATTAGATTCCAGTCTGTAATCACTCCCAGGTATCCATTACTCAATATATAAACCATCTGAACCCCTCGATTAGATTCCAGCCTGTAATCATTCCCAGGTATCCATTATTCTATATATAAACCATCTGAACCCCTCGATTAGATTCCAGTCTGTAATCACTCCCAGGTATCCATTATTCTATATATAAACCATCTGAACCCCTGGATTAGATTCCAGTCTGTAATCACTCCCAGGTATCCATTATTCTATATATAAACCATCTGAACCCCTGGATTAGATTCCAGCCTGTAATCACTCCCAGGTATCCATTATTCTATATATAAACCATCTGAACCCCTGGATTAGATTCCAGTCTGTAATCACTCCCAGGTATCCATTATTCTATATATAAACCATCTGAACCCCTCAATTAGGTTCCAGCCTGTAATCACTCCCAGGTAAACATGATTCTATATAAAACCATCTGCCCAATGGTCCCTGTAATTTTTGGGGGGACACGCGGCCCATTCAAAATACTGCGTATGTGCGGTTTTTCTATTTAAAAGCTGGCAAGCCGGCTGCGCGTGACCCCTGGAGTGCTGCGCAACCGCACAGCTTAAAGGAAACGTAGCATCTGACCCCCCCCACCCTCGATTAGATTCCAGTCTCTAATCACTTCCAGCTATCTATTTTTCTCTATATAAACCAACAGAACCCCACGTTTGTAGTCCATTATTCTATTATGTAAACCACTAAACCCTCTGCCCAAAAAGGCTGTGGACAATTGAAGCTTTCAAGACTAAGATTTTTATTAGGTAAGGGTATGAAGGGATATGGAGCAAAGGCTGGAAAATTAAGTTAAGATACAGGTCAGCCATGATCTAATTGAATGGCTGTGTAGGATCAAGGGACTGAATGGCCTCCTCCTGTTCCTCATATTTCTTTGTTCCAATTAAAGACATGCGGGCATGGATGGTCCAAAAATTGTGTTAGAGTTTAAAGCAGCTGAAGATATTTTTGTGGCATATTTGAGCCTTTCCATTTGTGTCAAACAAGCAGGCTGTCAATACCCACTGGCAGTGGCACTGTCAATAAATGCAGAGCCGGAAAGAGTCTGAGGGCTATGCTACGTTGAAAGTGGGAGGAATCAAAAGAAGCTGAGTCTGCAGGTAGCCTTGCCTGCCACTGACAGTACCAAGCCTATGGCGCAGGTTGGCTTCAGGTGATGTTGCAGAAAATGACAACAGCTCACTAACTAGCTCCTTGCTGGTTCAAAGCCAATCTAACCAGTTGCCAATGTTCATTGCCAGGTAGGCCTGCCGCGACCTGCAGATGGGGTTGGTGACATCATGGTGGGTGCATCATGGGCCGCGGTGCTTTCTGAACTCTCTGCCTTTCCTTCTTTCTTGTGCCACATAAATACCACTGATTGAAATACTGTGATAGGGATATGCTACCCCCCCCCCACCATCAGTAAGAAGCAGGGATTGCCCAAAGGACGCTGCGTGTGATGTAGTTTCCAGTTAGATGCAGTGGTGTGCCGTTAGGAAGCATACTATCTATTCTATCTTCTTTAGTGATCCTTCTGTTCTACCGAACTATTGGCAAGAGTTTCTGTATAGTCAGTTTTTCTCTGATACTGGTAGCAATGATTCAGCTGCTTCTCTTATTACAGAAACATTCTCTCTATGATTTGATCCAGAAAACAATACATTAAACATTATGCTGAAAAATTATAAAAGCATGAAAAAATGTAAAATGTGGTTGACTTTTAATACCCGCAGGGTATCTAGGGATGGGCAATAAATGCGGCCTTGCCAGCATCATCCACATCCTGAGAACAAATTTTAAAAAAATTCAGACTATTCCTTCGACTGCCTAGAACCCCATGGTTTGGAATTCCATCCTTAAACCCCTCTACCACTGCACCTCCCTCTCCTCTTTTCTGGTCCTCCTTAAAACCCACCTTTTGTTCACTCCCCTTAATTTTTCTTTCTTTGGCTCAGTGACCGTTTCTCCTTATGCCTCCATGAAGCACCTCGGTTTTGTCTGTTAAAGGTGCCGTATAACTGAAAATTGTTGCTCTAAACACCTACTGCTGAAACCCTCATCCATGCTTTAGTTACCTCCAGACTCAGCTATTCCAATGCTCTCCTGGCCGGCCACCCATCTTCCACCCTCTGTTAACTTCAGCTCATCCAAAGCTCTGCTGCCTGTATGCCGACTCACTGCTGTTCACCCATCACCCCTGTGCTCACTGACCAACATTTGCTCCCAGCCCAGCAACCCCTAAATTTAAAAATTCTCATCCTTGTGTCCAAATCCCTCCACGGCCTTGCCTCTCCCTATCTCTGTAACCTCCTCCAGCCGTACTACAATCCTCCGAGAACTCTCCATTCCTCCAATTCTGGCCTTTTACATCCTGATTTCGCCCCTCCATTATTGGCCATGACTTCAAGCTGCCTGGGCTTGCCAAGCTCTGGAATTCCCTCCCTAAACCTCTCCGCCCCTCTACTCTTTAAAAGCTACCTCTTTGACCAAAAAAGCTTTTGGTCACCACCTGTCCTAATATCTCCTCGGTCAATTTGTGTCTGATTACGCTTGTGTGAGGTGCCTTGGGATGTTTTGAAAGGAACTCGATCAAAGCAACTTGGTAGATCTTAAAAAGGTATTCCTTCACTTCACCTGACGAAGGGGCAGCAGCTCCGAAAGCTTGTGATTTCAAATAAAACTGTTGGACTATAACCTGGTGTTGTGGGACTTCTCACTTTTGTCCAACACCGGCATCTCCGCAGATCACTTTCTGGCCTAAATAAAGGTACATTGAAGAGCACCGCCCGAAAGGTGGAATTGAACCACTCTGTCGCTAAACAGCTACAGGTTTGAAGCCTGCACCCCAGACCACTGAGGCTCATCCGGGCATTATTGTAAAATCACTCCAGCACTATATAAACTACCGATATGCTCATCACTTTTAGATTGTGGTGATTTAGTTTTTTTTGCCGCTCTCTCTGACTCATTCATTCTGAACGTCTTCAAATCATAACACTTAAAACCGGAATCACCGCAATTAAGACGTGTCGACTCATTTTGCACCGCCGATCGCCGCCACCACGCTGTGTCGAATCATATGCAAATAACGCACATTCTGATTGGTTGTCGCGCCCGCTGGATGACAACAATTGTCTTTCCGAGGCGCCAGTCTCAAATGTCATTTTGCAACTCGCCCTCTCAGCAATGCTGCAGCTTCAGAGTGTCCTGGGGGTGATTGCAATCATCGAATAATCACACAAACCCCACTAACTAATAATGCATTCTCAGCCTCTCATGTTGACGTTGCAGCAGCTTTATCCTTTCCACATCAAGAGTCTCACTCTGAATCTACCCCATAATTTCCCAGAAACTCATATCTCCCAAGGAAATTAGTAGCTGATATTGTTCTGAGAAACGTTCTCACAAAATTCCTTGCAGCATCCGGACTGATAACAGAATTACAGAATCACAAATGTGGGAATATATTTTCCCTGAATACAAACTGCTGTCTTTCCTAATCCAAGAAGCTGACTCAATTTTATTTGGACAGGTTGGCAAAAGAAACGGAGGGGAGATGAGATTTTTTTTTTCCGCAGTGAGTTGTGATCGAATGCACTGCCTGAAAGGGTGGTGGAAACAGATTCAGTAATAACTTTCAAAAGGGAATTGGATAACTACTTGAAGGGGAAAAAATTGCAGGGATATGGGGAATGAATAGGGGAGTGGGACTAATTGGATAGTTCTTTAGAGACAGCACAGACACAATGGGCAGAATGGCCTCCTGCGCTGTATGATTCTCAGGTTATTTATTTAACCACCACCTGCTCTCTTTACTTTCAACCTACATATCATGACTTGTTTTAAAACTTTCTTCCTCCTTCCCTGTGTTACATTTGCCATCTTTTTCCTCTCTTAATTCTTTCATGTATTCTTTCTCCTGAAGCTTATCCCTCTTTCCCCAGTCACTTCTTTTTATCCATCTCTCCAGTCTGGCACTCACTCCAATATCACTATTTTTCTTATGTCTATATCACCTTTTTACTTCCTCTACTCATACCCTTTTTATTGCCTCTTGCACTGTTCCAATGAAGCTCAACGTAAGCTCGAGGAACAGCATCTCATTTTTCGATTAGGCACTTTACAGCCTTCTGGACTCAACATTGAGTTCAACAATTTCAGACTATAACCCCTGCCCCCTTTTTTCAGGCTGTATGATTCTGCCATCCCCATTTGCAACATTCAATCTTTCCTGCCTCCTACCCTAGCACAGAATGTTCCCTCAGATCCTCCCCTCCCACCACCCCCTCTCCCTGCCTCTGCACCTGCTTAAAATCTGTTACATCTCTAGCTTTTTCCAGTTCTGAAGAAGGGTCCCAGACCTGAAACGTTGACTCTGTTTCTCTCTCCACGGATGCTGCCTGGCCTGCTGAGTGCTCCCAGCATTTTCTGTTGTTGTTCCCTTTTTATTCTACTTTTCTATACTCATTATGCAGTGGGACCTTTTTGAAGTAAAGGTGGCTCCCAGTTGGAAGTGAGTTGATCCCTTGTGGCATAATCCAATGTCTGAGCCAGACAGGTCCGTAGTTCTCCAGGGTGCTTTTGGTGATTGAGCGGCCAAACTTTGCATTGAAATTTTGCATTACTTGTTTATTTTGTAATACGTTCTGAGTGGCTGCCAGTTGTTAAATGTCTTGGGGCCAAAAATCCGCATGCGGTTCATTCCGGGTATAAATCACTGGTAAGAAGACCTCAGCTAGAGTTTTGTGTCCAATTCTGGGCACCATACTTAGGAAGAATGTCAAGGCCTAGGAGCGGGTGCAGAGGAGATTTACTAGAATGGTACCAGGGATGAGGGGTTTCAGTTATGTGGAGAGACTAGAGAAGCTGGGGTCATTTTCCTTAAGCAAAGAAGGTTAAGAGGTGATTTAATAGAGATGTTCAAAATTATGAGGGGCTTGGAAAAAGTAGACAGGGAGAAACTGTTTACATTGGCAGGAGGGTCGGTAACCAGAGGACACAGATTTGAGGTAATTGGCAAAAGAACCAGAGGGGTGATGAGGAATATGGAACCAAAGCGGGTAGATAGAGTCACTGTACAGATCAGCCCTGAACTAACTGAATGGCAGAACAGGTTTGAGGGGCTGAATGGCCTATAACAACAACAACTTGCA
The DNA here is from genome assembly GCA_030390025.1 of Squalus acanthias. Taxonomy (NCBI): domain Eukaryota; kingdom Metazoa; phylum Chordata; class Chondrichthyes; order Squaliformes; family Squalidae; genus Squalus; species Squalus acanthias. The sequence goes on from CM059433.1 coordinate 126,234,686, forward strand.
TTTATATAGCATCTTTAACATCCCTAAGCGTTTTACAGGAACGATTATCAAACAAATTTGACTCCGAGCCACATAAGGAGATATTAGGACAGGTGTCCAAAAGCTTGGACAAAGAGGTAGGTTTAAGGAGCACCTTAAAGGAGGAGAGAGAGGTAGAGAGGCGAAGAGGTTTAGGGAGGGAATTCCAGAGCTCAGGCCTAGACAGCTGAAGGCACGGCTGCCAATGGTGGAGCGATTAAAATCAGGGATGCGCAAGAGGCCAGAATTGAAGGCGTAAATACATAATACGGTATCTTAGAACCCAAAATTCCAATTGGGGTGCTCCGTTGACAGATCAAGGAGAAAGTAGACCCTGAGTCTGCCCCAAGTTGGAACTGCAGCTGACATCAAGAGTAGCAGAAGCCAAAACCCTGGAATCATTCAGGAATCAATTAGATGCTGCAAGGGTGGGGGGCGGTTTACGGGGGATGCGGGGTGGCGGGGGATGTGGGGTGTCGGGGGATGCAGAATCTTTCTGAATGGACTAAAATGGGCCAAATGGTATTCTTGGTCTGTAGTTATCTTGTGATCTTGAAAGGTCCACAGAAACAAAAAGGGACAGGGGCAGGGGAAGCTGGGCTAATGGGAGCGAGAGAACAAAACCTACATGTGCAGCAGGTCTGACACAAGACATGGAACTGCTGGGGAAACTATTTCCACCTTCCTCTCTCTATTATTCCTGTGTCTACTTCCTTACTCTATTCCCTCTCTTTATTATCTCTGTCTACTTCCTTACTTTATTCCCTCTCTCTATTATCCCTCTACTTCCTCATTCTATTCACTCACTTACCCTCTATCTACTTCCTTACTGTTACCCCTCTGTCTACTTCCTCAATCTATTTCGTTTTTTACAATTATCCTGTCCCAATCCCTGATTTTCTCTTTCGCCTTCTATTTCATGAAACATATTGCTTCTCTTCAGTCCCTGTTTATTTCCCTCTCCTGTTTATTTGCCTGATTTTTCCCCACTCACTCCAACTGCCTATAAACATTCACTCCCTCCACCACCGGCGCGCCGTGGCTGCAGTGTGTACCATCTACAAGATGCACTGCAGCAACTCGCCAAGGCTTCTTCGGCAGCACCTCCCAAACCCGCGACCTCCACCACCTAGAAGGACAAGGGCAGCAGGCGCATGGGAACACCACCACCTCCAAGTTCCCCTCCAAGTCACACACCATCCTGACTTAGTAGTATATCGCCGATCCCTCATCGCCGCTGGGTCAAAATCCTGGAACTCCCTCCCTAACAGCACGGACTGCAGCAGTTCAAGAAGGCGGCTCACCACCACCTTCTCAAGGGCAATTAGGGATGGGCAATAAATGCTGGCCTTGCCAGCGGACGCCCACATCCCATGCACAAATTTAAAAAAATTCTGGCTCTTCTCCCTTCCCTTGGCACATCCCTTGTCCATTTTTCCCCCCTGTTGTTTTGTGTGTCTACCCCTGTGGCTCTTGGTTTTGATGACACAATCCCCTTCGTCCTGAAACTCTGTTTCTCTCTCCACGGATGTTGCCTGGCCTGCTGAGTTTTTCCAGCGTTTTCTGCTGTTGTTTCCCCTTCCCACCGTCCCGTTTTCCCTCTGACTCACTCGGCTGTGCTGGAAATTGCCTATGATGCGGCGCTAGCTGGGGGCTCTGACTCAGCCTCCCTCCCCCCCCCGGCAGCCGATTCCGGGCAGCCTCGGCCTCTCGGTGCCCGTAAATGAGGCGAGAAGCAAGGTGAATGATGTAAGCCCCTGGCAGCAGCCGAGGAGGGGGCGACAAAGGTCTTGATGTGCATTGTACATGTGTGGGAAGGAAAACTATTGGGAGTTTATTCTGCGTGTGCAGTCCGCCGTGTGGGGCATGAATGAGAAGTGGCAACGGTGAACCTGCAATAGTCCGTGCCAGGCAGACTGAGAGACGAGGGGCAGTGACACGGGAGACAAAGCACGGCTCACATGGCTGGATTCAAGCTTGTTTACAGTCACTGTTGCAAGTTATCACCGCTAGACAAGCCAGCTGTCCTCTCTCCGCCTTTCTAATATGTCCTTTTCTATCTCAATTTCTCTCTTGCTCATTCTCTCTCTTTTCCCTTTCCCTCTATCTCCTTCCCTCTCTCCCCCCTTTGTTGGTTGTCATTCTCTCCATCTTTCACTTCCCATCTCAGCTCTTGTTTCTTTCTCCGGGTCTTGCTGCCTATTCCTGCTCTCTCTCTCTCTCTTTCTTCCTATCTGTTGTCAGCATCTCATTGGCTTTTTTTTGTTCTTCTTTCCTCTAACTCTTTTTCTTTGTCCCCTCTCCCTGTCAGTTTCTCGCTCCCTGTCAGTTTCTTTCTCTCCTCTCTCCCTATCTGCCTCTCTCCGTGCCTCCTTCCCCCCCATTTATCTCCTTTATTCCTGTTTTTCCCTCTCCTTGAGTCCAATATTTCCACCTCTCCCCAGTTTTACTCAGTAATAACGAAACAACATTCTCCCGCCCCCTCCCTCCCCAAAAGGATTAATGAGTGGTTGAATCACAATAAAATACCCTGTATACTTTAAATAGTGAGAGATAACCTTTTATTACCCTCCAAATCAACGCAGGAAATAGCGATGGAATGAACAAGAAACACAATTCGCATTTTTTTCTGTATTTAAATCACTGATTTTCAATGCAAACAGCATAAATCGTCGCCAATTAATCAGCTATAAATGCATATAAATATATACCGGAATATAACGGACCTATGTCTTGCTAATATCTAAGTGCATCATTGCAGGATGGGATTTAATGCTATTTTTTTTATTGCCCAGTTTCTTGTTCCCTTGCAAACACAGAGAACAAAGTGCAACAATCGAATCACACACTCTGCTGATCGGTTTAACCGCCCTCCCGCCTTCTACAAAAATAGCCCCCTGTTATTTTTGGATTTTATGATGTAGAGACGTTGCTGCTTTAACGAGCTCGGTTCCTTGACGCAAATCCGAAAGTGCTCAGAGCCTCTCAGTAGGAGGGCAGGGCAGCACTATCGGCGCCAACGTCACCCTTTCCCTCTCCCTCTCTCTCTCTCTCTTTTTAAAGGGCCAATGCATCTCCCAGGCAAAACTAAAATTGGAACGATACAGAGAAGATTAGCATCTCTCTGCAGCAAATATGCCAATACCTGAAAAGCTTTCTCACTGCGAGTAATCACAACCGCTACCAGTCACTTTGGAAAGTCTCCAGACATGGTTTCTATGCCCCCTTCGTCCCCAACTGTCCCGTCTAGTTATAAAATCATAGAATCATACAGCACAGAAGGAGGCCATTCGGCCCATCGTGCCTGTGCCGGCTCTTTGAAAGAGCTGTCCAATTAGTCCCACTCCCCCTGCTCTTTCCCCATAGCCCTTCATTCCCTCAGTACTGGACTGAAGTGTCAGCCTAGCTTATTGAGCAGACTAGTAGTTAAATCTGTGCATCAACTATTTTATTGGTGGAAAAATTTGTTCATCAGGTGTTTTATTTTTGGTTGTTTCATACCATATATGAAATAAAATGGTAGCGGTCAGTTTATATGGATACGAAATTGGCCAAGTGACAGGAAATTGAGAGTAGTGGTGAATGGTTGTTTTTCAGACTGGAGGAAGGTACACAGTGGTGTTCCCCAGGGGTCGGTACTGGGATCACTGCTTTTCTTGATATATATTAATGACTTGGACTTGGGTGTGCAGGGCACTATTTCAAAATTTGCAGATGATACAAAACTTGGAAGTATAGTGAACAGTGAGGAGGATAGTGATAGACTTCAAGAGGACAAAGACAGCCTGGTAGAATGGGCGGACACGTGGCAGATGAAATTTAACGCAGAAAAGTGCGCAGTGATACATTTTGGTAGGAAGAACGAGGAGAGGCAATATAAACTAAAGGGTACAATTCTAAAGAGGGTGCATGAACAGAGAGACCTGGGGGTATATTTGCACAAATCTTTGAAGGTGGCAGGGCAGGTTGAGAAAGCGGTTAAAAAAGCTTATGGAATCCTGGGCTTCATAAATAGAGAAGTCGCACAACACCAGGTTATAGTCCAACAGTTTTATTTGAAATCACAAGCTTTCGGAGCTGCTGCCCCTTCACCTGATGAAGGAGCAGCGCTCCGAAAGCTTGTGATTTCAAATAAAACTGTTGGACTATAACCTGGTGTTGTGCGACTTCTCACTTTTGTCCACCCCAGTCCAACACCGGCATCTCCGCATCATGTTCATAAATAGAGGCATAGAGTACAAAAGCAAGGAAATTATGATGAACCTTTCTAAAACACTGGTTTGGCCTCAACTGGAGTATTGTGTCCAATTTTGGGCACCGCACTTTAGGGAGGATGTGAAGGCCTTAGAGATGGTGCAGAAAAGATTTACAAGAATGGTTCCAGGGATGAGGGACTTCAGTTACGTGGATAGACTGGAGAAGCTGGGGTTGTTCTCCTTAGAGCAGAGAAGGTTGAGAGGAGATTTGATAGAGGTGTTCAAAATCATGAGGGGTCTGGACAGAGTAGATAGAGAGAAACTGCTCCCATTGGTGGCAGGGTCGAGAACCAGAGGACACAGATTTAAGGTGATTGGCAAAAGAACCAAAGGCGACATGATTAAAAACTTTAATGCAGCGAGTGGTTAGGATCTGGAATTCACTACCTGAAAGGGTGGTGGAGGCAGACTCAATCTGTGGCTTTCAAAAGGGAATTGGATAAATAGCTGAAAGAAAAAAATTTGCAGGGCTACGGGGAAAGGGCGGGGGAGTGGGACTAGCTGAAGTGCTCTTGCAGAGAACCGGCACGGGCTCGACGGGCCGAATAGCCTCCTTCTGTGCTGTAACCATTCTATGATTCTATTTGTTATTTAGTTCTAAAATTAATGGGATTTTCCAGCATTAATGGACATTGTTGTTGCCCCCCCCCCCCCCCCCCCGCCCCATGTCCATCTCCAAAATAGTTGCTTCATGATGATGGCAGCTATTGAACGGAAGCCTTGAAATTACAACTGTGCAATATTAGCTTAGGAATAGTTAACATGCTTATAACAAATTACTTTGTCTACAATTTAAATTGCAAAGCAATGCGACATAATGATTCCTTACCAACCCACACGTTAATATCATGCAGTATTGTTTCCAGGATCATATGACAAATTTTGGTTGTGATAACAATTTATTTCCATTGGTTTTCTGACGTCTTCACCAGATGTCAGAAAATCTCTTCTCAATCTAATGCCTTTGGCAATGTTTCAGCTCTGTGTCAAGAGACAAGTTGGATGGTTTCTTTCATCGGCAAATTGAATCTTGCTGTCAAAGTGTTATCTTTGTCTAAGTAAGGCTGCAGTTACACTACCACTTTCAGTTGCACAACTGGCAGTATAATCCAGGGGTGAGGTTGCTGCTACGACTTCCAAACCCACTAAAGTGAGAGCTGTGTGATCATCCCTGCTAGGTATCCTCACTCCGCTTGGACTTAGCATCAGTAGTATAACTGCAGTCGGTGCCGACACATTTTAAAATGCTCAGCTGGTGCACTGGACTCATTCTAACTTTATAATTGTAGTTTCTTTTTCATTTTAATGTAACGTATGAGAGAAGAAGCACTCCAGCCCATGCTTCTATCTATCTATCTATCTATCTATCTATCTATCTATCTATCTATCTATCTATCTATCTATCTATCTATCTATCTATCTATCTATCTATCTATCTATGTATTTATCTATGTATTTATCTATGTATTTATCTAAATCTATATCTACCTATCTATGTATACCTGTCTATATCTATCTAGTTATCTATTTATCTAAATCTATATTGATCAATATATCCACCTGTCTCTATATCTATCTGACTATCTATTTAAATCTATATCTAACTCTATAGCTGTCTAAAACTATAATTATCTATATCCATAATCTAAATCTATCTTTCTAAATCGCTACCTAATTCTATTTTTATCTATCGATTTATCCACCTACTGGTCTATTTAAATCTATATTTATCTAAATTTCTATCTATCTAATTCCTTATTTATCATTCTATCTTTAAAGAATTTGACCTACAGTATGAGGTGGGAGGGTTAGAAGAGGAGAGCGTGTTCCTGTGAAAGGTGCGGGTTGGGTGGTAAGTTTGATGGGGCACTATATGTTTCTCTGGACTGGAGCCCCTCTTCCGGAAACAAACGTCTGTATTTCTCCTTCATGCTTTCATGTACAGTACTTCCATTTTCTTTCCTTCAAAACAAGCAAAGGAATGCTGTGTGCAAAGCCTGTGGAATTACTTGTTTTCACATGTCTCAATCAGCTTTGTTCTTGAGTTGTCAACTGTTTGAGGCCTGTGTTAACTTTTTCTGAAGCTGTTGGTCAGCTTTTGCCGGTTTTCTGGGTTGGCATGTGTGACATTACGGGGTTTTTTCTTCTTCATATTTTACCTCCAGTTGTTTCCCCTTTCTCTCTAGAAGACGGTGAGGTTTCATTCCACAGGAGCTGGCAACCCTTCGGGACCTTTCCCAAGAGGCCGTTCTTCATGTGCGAGCATCAACAGTGAGTGTCAGGAGCCTATTTGACCCATTGGGACATCAGAGCCAAGGCCAATTCTGTCGGACTGGTGAGCAGAAGGTCACAAAATAGCACTGGCAGAGCCCCCAGAACGGGCCCATTTAGTAGACAGGTCACAATATCCCAGTTGGACTCCTCTTTACCGTAGCTCAATAGCTGACAGTGCAACCTCATTAGGCCCTGCAAAGCCTCAGTGCTCCTCAGAGTGAGAAACATTAGATAGCAGGCCGAGGGTGGCATTGCTGAATGTGCTTTCAGTAATAGGTGACTCACACGTGTGGGACAGAGAAGCAAGAAGCAAGTGGCACCTCAGCACTGTCAGCAAGATGTGGTTGTTTTGTGCTGAACTTATAAACGAACACACTGTCCCTTGGAAGTCATGTCCTAGAAAGCCTCCAGGCATTTTATTTCTGCCCTTTTATTTCTGCCATTCCAAGGTACAATCATGTGCTTGTACTTTGTTGCTGTGAGGGAGCCGTTCCAATGACTGTGGCTGATTGATCATTGTTGTTGTTATTTTCCTTTGTTTTATTTCACTTCCTAGGGCCTTGAGGCCAATTATTGGGACCCCGATTGTTGCCTTGGTGCAAAGGAAAAGGCCTGCATTTATATAGCACCATTCACGACCTCAGGATGTCCCAGAGTGTTTTCGAGCCAATGAAGTGCTTTGGAAGTATAGTCTCTGTTGTAATGTAGGGAAACACAGCAGCCAATTTGCGCACAGCAAGCTCCCACAAACAGCAATGAAATAAATGAGCAGGTAATCTGTTTTGGGGACTGTTGGTTGAGGGATAAATATCGCCCAGGACACCGGGAAGAACTCCCCTGCTCTTCTTCTTCGAATTAGTGCCGTGGGATCTTTTACGTCCAGCTGAGAGGAAAACGGAGCCTTGGTTTAACATCACATCCAAAAGATGGCACCAGCGACAGTGCAGCACTCGCTCGGTACTGCACTGAGGTGTCAGCCTAGGTTATGTGCTTTAATATACCGGAGTGCAACTTGAACCCACGCTCGTCTGACTCAGAGGCGAGAGTGCTGCCACTGAGCCACGGCTGACATCTTACAAGCCAGGCCTGCTTCACCTGGTGCTGCATCATTAACATCAATTTGAATTTATATAGCACCTTTAACATAATAAAACATCCAAGGTGCATCACAGAGGGGAAAATGTAATGAGCTGTAGTTGGAGAATTAGAAGAGGCGGCCAAAAGCTCGGTTAATAAAAAAAACAGTTTCGAAAAGGATTTTAAAGGCAGAGAGGGAAGTGATAAGGGAGAGAGGTTCACAGAATATGGCAGAGATGGTTGTAGGCAGCTGATCTTTGACTCTTGGCTAATATTTTGATCAGCGTCATGCCATTGTGATTGCTTTCATCACTTCTCTTATTTAGTAACCCATTTTCTGAATCTTCCTCTCCCTGACCCAGGGACAGCGTAGCCAGTTATAGCAATCCGACTGTTGCCTAACTGCCTTCAGTTAACTCAGCACAAACTGGAGGTTGAACTGGAGGTTGAACTGCTCTGTGTGACTCAGTGCCACAGCCGGTAGCGGGCCTAAGCAATCTAGGGAGCAGTGAGGCTTGTTTTAAACGTACTGTCCACATCCAGCTCCACTCCTGAATATAACGAAATTACAAAGCTTGAACAATATTGCACAAAGTACAATGGCCCTAGGCCCTCCTGTCATTATACATCAATCCTATCCACTAAATCAGTCTGTATTGTGAAAAGTTACACAGAAACTGAGTGGGAACAGGGGAAACAGCATTAACCCGTGAATCCCGCAGCCCGAGGGCAAAAAATGATCATCGGGCCAGTGAGTTGGAAAAGGCCTGATCTTTCTGTTTGCTTAAGTTGTGGATTTTACTGGCAGCTGACCACCAGTGCTTGCTTTGGCACAAGACCTTGGCACTTCCAGGAAGCCTGGCAATGCTCGGAACACATCAGTAACACGAAGATTGAACTCGACTGGAAATAATGTCTTCTGGGCCCTGCTGATTATAATAATCCAATTTAACTTTTATTTAAAACAAGACAAAGTTGTGGATATTTAAGTATGGGTGGAGGAGCAAATCTGGCTATGTGGTCAACGTTAGATAGGCAGTCTCGATTTTAACCTAATCCGCCCGGGGAGAACAGGATGGGATCAGGTTGCCTCCCCAATGCGGGTACGGTAGCATAGCGATTATGTTACTGGACTCGTAATCCAGTAGGCCTGGACTAATGATCCGCGAGATGTGAGTTCGAATCCCACCATAGCAACCAGTGAATTTAAATTCAATTAAATAAGTCTGGAATAAAAAGCTAGTATCAGTAATGGTGAGCATGAAACTACCAAATTGTCATAAAAACCAATCTGGTTCACTAATAGTAGAAGGATATCTGCTGTCCTTACCCAGTTTGACCTATATGTGACTCCAGACCCACAGCAATGTGCTTGACTCTTAACTGCCCCTCTGAAATGGCCTAGCAAGCCACTCAGTCACAAGAAGGTGACCCACCACCATATTCTCAAGGGCAATTAGTGATGGCCAATAAATGCTGGCCTTGCTGGTGATGTCCACATCCAATGAATAAAAAAAAAACACCCAATTTCACACTCCATTGAAGTCAATGGAACATGTAAATCATGCATACAACTCAAACCTGTCCTGTTTTAGGTTAAAATTGGAGATATAGGGGTAAAAATTCAGTTGGTTGCGCCTCCCGTTAGCGCCTTAAGAGGGCGCTAATGGGGCGCTAAGCCGCTAGCGCCCGGGCGCAGCGCTGTTTGCGCCGCTCGAGAACTTAACTTGAGATTGTGCGGCGGCGCTAAAACTTACCGCTGCGACCACCTGCGCGCGCAGATTGTGACGTCATTCCATGGTGCAACGCCCTTGTGGCGCCCCGGAGCGGAAATTGAGTGGCGCCCCCTGCCTTACCGCCTGGCGCATCCAACGACCGGAAGACTGGAACGCTATCAATCGCTGTGGGGCTGGGGGGGGCGCTATTTAAAGGGGGCCTCTTCCTGTCTTTTTCTGTGGTTGACATTTTTGCACCACTCGTTCTGAGAGAGAGAGAGAGATTCGGAGAGAGAGAAGAGAGACTTCTGCATTGACTCAACGCTGTGTGAGGTAGTTTGGCCTAGTTCATCCTAACTTTGTTGCTACTTTAGGTTGCTGTACCTCATTACTTTTCTGGCAAAGAGAATATGGGGGCTGCAATGATTGGGGGCGTCGTCCTGCTCCAGCTGAATCGGAGGATAGTGAGACGCAGACAGAGAGTGGCAATGATGGCCAGACGGAGGAGGGCCAACAGGCGCATGTACAGGAGAGCTTACCCTCCCAGGGTATATCGTGAACAGCTCTCCTACATCCACATGTCCGAGGAGCTGTGTTTGCGAAGGCTGCGATTCAGCAAGGAGGTGGTCACTGAGCTCTGCCACCTGCTGCAGCCAGATCTGCAGCCTCAGCTGAGGTCCAGGACGTCTCTGTCGGTGGCAGTGAAGGTCACAGTGGCCTTGAACTTCTACGCCACTGGCTCATTCCAAGCTGCTGTTGGGGACCTCGCCAATATCTCCCAGTTTGCGGTGCATCGCTGCATCCGGCAGGTCACCAATGCCCTCTTCAGAAGGAGACGAGACTTCATCTCTTTCCCTATGACCCCAGACAAGCAGCGTGACCGTGCTATGGGCTTTGCGAGGGTAGCGGGCTTCCCCATGGTGCAGGGCGCCATTGACTGCACGCATGTGGCTTTGCGTGCTCCGCGAGAGAATGCAGAGGAATTCAGGAACAGAAAGGTGTTCCATTCCTTGAATGTGCAGTTGGTCTGTGACCACAGACAGCTGATACTCGCTGTCAATGCCCACTATCCTGGCAGCTGCCACGATGCTTTCATCCTGCGCCAGACTACTGTGGCAGAACTTTTCGAGGCACCGCATCAGCCAGTTAGTTGGCTTCTCGGGGACAAGGGGTACGCATTGAGCACCTGGCTGATGACACCGCTCCGTACGCCCAACACCCCTGCTGAGCTGCGGTACAACGAGAGCCATCAAGCAACCAGGAACATCATTGAGCGCACAATCGGCGTGCTGAAGCAACGGTTCCGCTGTCTCGACCATTCTGGAGGAGCCCTGCAGTACTCGCCTGAGCGAGTATCCAACTTCGTAGTTGTGTGCTGCATGTTGCATAACATGGCAATCGTCAGGACCCAGCCAATGCCACCAGGCCTTGGAGCACCACCAGAGGAGGAGGAGGAAGAGGAGGAAGAGGACGAGGAGGATGATCATCAGCAGCACCAAGGCGGGAGGGCGGCCCACAATGGTGAAACTGCAAGTGCCGTCCGTCAACGGCTGATAGCAAGCCGCTTCTAGGGCCCCTGCTGTGGAAATGGCTTCTGCCATTGCTAACAACATCAATGAACCCAGCACGCAACCCCTAAGCCGGCCAAGGCACCAATGATTCCAAACACCAAACATGTATATTTTGAATACAAAAACTTATTTATTTTACAAACTCTGTGTGTGTCATTTCCTCATGACAAACTCATAGAAATAAACACAAAAAAACTGTCATTAACATAACTGGTTCTCACAACCTGGAGATAATGTCCAAAACACTAGACAAAAGTTGGACCACGAACCTCGGCCTTTAATAAAAAAATGACCAGCATTTTGTCACACCTCCTACTTTTTGCCCTTCGAGGGTGATCTCCTTCCCTTGCGCACTTCCCCCCTTCTAACCCTACTGCTCCTCCGTAATGGGACCTCAGTGGCTGCAGCAAGGCTGGTGGAAGGCTGCAGATTGTCAGACCCTGACACTGCAGATGCCCCTGAAGGACGGCCTCGACCAGTTCTGGGCCTGGAGGGCCCGGCTGCAGACTGCACCAACTCTGCATGGGCGGCAGCAGTCTGTCCTACAGGCGGTGGCAAGTGCAGTGGAGAAGTGACAGTGTTGGCAGCAGGAATGCTGTCATCGTGAGAGAGGACAGCAACTCCCTGCTCGCCCGACACACTGGCACTCCCACGGGGCAGCACTTCAGCATCCGGAGCAATCTGTTGGAGCACAGATTGCTGGCCTGCTGCGGCGCGGTGAGAGCCCCGGGGACATGTGAACGAACCATCGAGGTTGGCAGCAGTCAGTGCTCGCGTGGCCTCAATCTGAGTCTGCATGAGAGCAGTCAGAGATGGGATCACGGCAGTCAGTGACTGAATTGCAGCACTAAGCGTTAGTGTGGCATCCGCCTGTGCTACAGCGAAGTGCTCCACACTCCTTGCCAGTGACTCAATGCATTCGGGCACCCTTCCCACTGCACCCATGAGCTCAGTGTGCATGCCCACCGCCTGGGTGTTCATTTCTGCGATCAGCCGCTCCTCCTCTGCGTCCATTGCAGTAGGAGTCGCTGGCATACTCTCCCTCTGGGGAGAAGGCCCCCGTTCTTCCCTACCCCCCCATGGCGTTGCTGCAGCCCGCTGGGTCCTGGAGCTTCACCCTCATCAGACCCTTCCCCCCTGCTCCCCTCCAGGGAAGGCGTGTTCCCAGTGTGGGCATGGGCTTCCTCGGGAGAGGGTGGCACTGATGCTCCGGCTTCCTCTTCCTCCTCGGCTGCAGCTTCACTCCCACTGGCAGCTTCAGGGCCCGTCTCCTCAGCTGGTGAATCACCATCTGAAAGCAGGGAGGTACAAGAGTGGCTTTAGCGTGAGGACAGGGTGGCAGTAAGGGAGGAATAAGTGCAGCGAGTTAGCAAGTTGGATTGAAAGTGTCAAAGGCTGGTGTTGTGAGGGACAAGTGGAAGGACAGAGGACAAAAAGGTGATGACCTTACCATTGCTGTCCAGAACGTGGTCGGCGTCTCCAGTGGCGACGGGACCGATCACCCGGCTTGCCACAATCCTGTGGACGCGCTCCTCAAGATCGCTGAGGGGTTGCAGCTGAGGCCGCCCTCCACCTGTCCGTTGCTGCTGTCTCCGATTATGCGCCAGCTTGGCCTGTAAGAAAAAGGACAGCATCTGAGTAAATATACAGCCATGGTCTTGCCTGATGTGCCTCCCATAGGTGAATAGCCCTTACTGTATGCAGCCATGGTCTTGCCTGATGTGCCTCCCATAGGTGAAAAGCCCTTACTGTATGCAAAGTGTGGAATGTGTGTGTGTGTTTCATGAAAGGGCATAGGTGTTGGATGAGTGTTGTGCATTGGGGTTTTAAGACCCTCTGGCCATAGAGTGAGGTTGAGATGGAGGGATGGAGAGGTATTGAGAAAAAGCCACTCACCCTGACGACCCGAGTGAGGTCGTTGAACTTTTTGCGGCACTGAACATGGGTCCTGGGCACCATGCTCCTGGAGGAGACGCTCTGAGCCACCTCCCTCCACACTCTTCTGTACTCGCGTGGCAAAGGCCTCCTGCCACTCTCAGGGAAGAGTATACATCTTCTGCGCTCCACCGCGCCAACCAGAGCATCCAAGGCCCGCTCGGTGAAGCGCTGAGCTCGTTCTCTCACCCTCTCCATCCTTGGCAGCAAAATGGATTCACAGGTCTCTCCAGGCCGAGATTCAAGGCTGCAATGAGCAGGGTGTGGCTGGGGAGCAAGTTGGCCCCCCCCGCTTTAAGAACTGGCCGGCGCCAGTGTGTCTGTGTTCCCTCGCTAACTGGCAGCACCTGCGCTGCGCTCGCGCGCTGAGTTAGCGCCTCACTGCTCGGCCTTTGCACCTTAAGACAGGTGTGCAGCGCCTGATTTAGCGCTCCACTCACCTCCCGGGGCGGTAAAAGTGAAGTTTCCAGTCAGTGGCGATAATTAGCGCCAGGCGCTAATTTTTGCGTCCAGACGATAGTTGCGCCCCAAACGGGGCGCGACCTAATTTTTCCCCCATAATGTTTGGAAAAATGATAGTCTGTTAGCTACATGTTGGTTTCAAGCCCTATACTAGGACTTCACCACACAACGTAGACTAGCGCAGTACTGAGTGAATGCTGCATCATCAGAGGTGACATCCTTCAGGGGAGATGTTAAACCGAGGTCCCTTTTGCCTGTTCCTGTCGCCCATTTGGACACTGAAAACCCCCACTTACACTATTGAATGTGAGAAGTCGCACAACACCAGGTTATAGTCCAACAGTTTTATTTGAAATCACATGCTTTCGGAGCGCTGCTCCTTCGTCAGGTGAAGTCTTCACCTGACGAAGGAGCAGCGCTCCGAAAGCTTGTGATTTCAAATAAAACTGTTGGACTATAACCTGTTGTTGTGCGACTTCTCACATTTGTCCACCCCAGTCCAACATCGGCATCTCCACAACATGTACACTATTGAAAGTGCAGGGAGTTCTCCTGGTGCCCTGACTAGCATTCTGCCTTCAGCCAATGCTACCAAAAGCAGATTAACTGGTTATTTAAAGACGGCTGTTTGTGGGGCATTGCTGTTGTAGAATAGCAGCCATGTTTATCCACATAAGAACAGTCACAGCACTTCAAAAATAATAAACTGCTTGTGAAGTGCTTTGGCGTCATAAAGCGCCATACAAATACAAGTTTTTTTTACATTAGTGAAAGAGGCTCACCATAAGGGCCATTTTGCGAAAGATCTAACTCATGAAGAATTTTTCCATGTAAAATGCCAATATCTTCAGATGAAGCTAATACATCAGTGTGACAAAAAAAGTACTTTTTGTCTGCATTCAATTTTTAACTTATATTTTGTACTGCTAGAAACAGCACGTGAGAGATTAATACCAAAGGCCACATGTATTATTTCACAACAGAAAAGCTATTAGCATAGACCAGACAAGTTGAGTGGAGCGGGCTCCACAGGTGTGAGTTTCTGGGACAAACACAATGGCCCGAAAATTAGACCAACAGGTTTATCTTTTTTAGAGACTTTAAAGAAAGGTAAGTTTATTTTTATAACTTTTAAAAAGATTTTAAATTTTTTCAAAAATTTAATTTTTTGTTTAAAGTGGTTAATTTATTTAACTATACTTATTTTATTAATGTGATGGCTTTTAAAAAAAATTTAATTGAGGTTTAGCTGTTCTTTTGGGGGCTTGTAGTATTCATAGCTTTGATAGCCCTTGCTGTCAAAACTATGAATGAAAGATGGTGTGCTGCCATTGGCTCTAACTGAATTACGTGATCCCAGAGCGCGCACGAACTAATTGCGCCTCTGGGACACGCAAGCACTGCACGCTGGCAACAGGGAGAGGCCCTGAAACTGAAGTTCGTGTGGGCCCGAAACAAAAAGGTAGGCGCGGAGTGCGATATCGCGGGGAAACCTTACCCCCGCGGGAACCATCGATGTTTAATTTCTGGGCCAATGACTTGTCTAAAAAGTTAATTGTTTACTTGGCCCAGGGCCATCACATTCATCACAAGCGTCCTTCCCATGGTCAAAAGTTGGCTAGCCCTTCAATATTAATGAATGGCTGGTGTAATTATGAAAGGTGCAGTTGTCGACTGTCTGGTGTTTGAGTATGGCTGCAGAGATGGACCCCTGGCGACTTGACACAAAACAAATGAGTTACGGCAGGAGACCGGTGGAACCCTTGAGGAATATTGGGCCTACGTCTAGAGAGAAAGCGAACTGCTTCTTTGTTATTTATGTGTCAAGGTGAGTAGAGTAATTCATGTTTCACTGTGTTATGTGGTTTGCTGCTCATTCATCTGTTTTAGCTAAATAAAACCATTTGTTCTATCAGAGTCTGAGTTCTCAGTCTGGTAAGAGTGCATGTTCGATCTGCTTGTTGAAGAGAGGAGAATCCTGTAGACACACGATGCAATCCAATAACTGGTGTACAGTGTAAAGGTTCTCTCTCGTAATCCCTGGGTCTCACTATTGGGGAGACTGGGCAGAAATAGGCATACTCCAGAGAATAGGGGACATAAGGTTCACTTACATAAGTGGCAGGTGATCTTGAACTGAAGAAAATATCCAGCGCAAAAACCCCAAAATGTGCTAGGAAGTGAGGTGGGAGGTAGGGTATTTGCCCTAAAATAATGATGGCTCTCCAGCAGGCATGGGCCTTAAATGGGGGCAGGACTCAAATAGAGTTGGGACTCAAACAGGTACGGGACTAAAGCGAGGGTTAGAGTCAGGTGAGGCTGCAACTCCAATTATTGCAGGACTTGAGTGGGGGCAGAATTTGAGCAGAGGCAGGATTCGATTAGGGATAGGACTTGAGTCGGGCAGTGCTTGAGCAGAGGCAGGATTCGATTAGGGATGGGACTTGAGTGGGGGCAGAATTTGAACAGAGGCAGGATTCGACTAGGGATAGGACTTGAGTCGGGGCAGTGCTTGATTGGGGCTGGGTCTCATGGGGGTAAGTCTTAAGTGGAATTGGACCATAAGGGGGATGGCTCTGGAGCAGGGGCGTCCCCAAGTAGGATCGGAACTCAAGCGCAGGCAGAAAGAAAGAAAGCCTTGCATTTATATAGCACCTTTCACGACCACCGGACATCCCAAAGCACTTTTTACAGCCAATTAAGTACTTTTGAAGTGTAGTCACTGTTGTAATGTGGGAAACGCGGCAGCCAATTTGTGCACAGCAAGCTCCCGCAAACAGCAATGTGATAATGACCAGATAATCTGTTTCTGTTATGTTGGTTGGGGGATAAATATTGGCCAGGACACCGGGAAAAAATCCCCTGCTCTTCTTCGAAATAGTGCCATGGGATCTTTTACGTCCACCTGAGAGAGCAGACAGGGCCTCGATTTAACATCTCATCTGAAAGGCAGCACCTCCGACAGTGCAGCACTCCCTCAGCACTGCATTGGAGTGTCAGCCTAGATTTTTGTGCTCAAGTCTCTGGAGTGGGACTTGAACCCACAACCATTCTGACTCAGAGGCGAGGGTGCTACCCACTGAGTCGAAATGAGGGAGCACACAGGTGGTTGCAGGAGAAAGTACTTGAAGAAGGATTGGGACTTGAGTGGATGTGCGAATCGAGTGGGGGCAAACCACTCAGCCAGGGTATCACTTCAGCAGGGGTGGGGCACAAACACAGGTGGGAGCCAACTGGGGATGACACTCAAGCAGGAGTAGGATTCCAGTGGGGTAGGACTCAGCTTGGGTTGGGACTTGAGCAGGATTTTAAGAAGTGCACATGCTGCGGTGTGGGGGCTTTCCAGAGCATTCGAAGGAAGGAGCTGTGCAAATAGGTGAGTGAAAAATTATCTTTCAGGAAAGTTAGCGAGCCCCACCAATGATATTCTTCCGGCCCCACCAATGATATTCTTCCGGCCCCACAATGATCTTCATCCGGTCCCACCAATGATCTTCATCCGGTCCCACCAATGATCTTCATCCGGCCCCACCAATGATCTTCATCCGGCCCCACCAATGATCTTCATCCGGCCCCACCAATGATCTTCATCCGGCCCCACCAATGATCTTCATCCGGCCCTACCAATGATCTTCATCCGGCCCCACCAATGATCTTCATCCGGCCCTACCAATGTTATTTAGCTTGCCATATCATTGAACTTTACTTATGGTGCTCCTGCAGATTCACGTTCTCAAAAGCCACATCCCCCCAACCTGAATTAGGAATTAAAAAAAACAATCCATTGCAATTATAATTTATAATAAATGTTGATGTCCTTTTGTATTCATGTCTGGTTTTCTTTTTGTGGAGTGTCTTTACTTAAACAACGAGCAGCCATGACCTCATTGAGGAATCTATCGGTGAAGAGTTATCGAGCCTAGTAAAGCAAGGGAGCAGGACTACATCACAGACACAGTCAATAACTTAGGGATGTCTCAGAAACCGCATAACTTCAGCTGCCTTATGTCAGTCTAAATCCCCCACGCTGTGGACCTCAGTAACTAACGCCTTTCACATCAGCTCTCTCGCTGCTTCACAATGTTTCATTTGGACAGTAGAAGAAGCAAGAGACAAAAGTTCAGAGGAGTTCAGGGAGAAGGGCACAGGTTGTGAGAGAGAGAGGTTGAAGGCTAGAGGTGAGAGAGGGGCCGTTCATCAGTCTAGTAGGCAAACCATCATGCAAACAGCAACAGAGAGAACTTGTGGTGATTTAAATTTTTTAATGTATTCGTTCATGGGATCTGGGCATCGCTGGCAAGGCCAGCATTTATTGCCCAACCCTAGTTGCCCTTGAGAAGGTGGTGGTGAGCCGCCTTCTTGAACCACTGCAGTCCGTGTGGTGAAGGTACTCCCACAGTGCTGTTAGGGAGGGAGTTCCAGGATTTTGACCCAGCGACGATGAAGGATCGGCGATATACTTCCAAGTCAGGATGGTGTGTGACTTGGAGGGAACTTGGAGGTGGTGGTGTTCCCATGCGCCTGCTGCCCTTGTCCTTCTAGGTGGAAGAGATCGCGGGTTTGGGAGGTGCTGCCGAAGAAGCCTTGGCGAGTTGCTGCAGCGCATCTTGTAGATGGTACACACTGCAGCCACGGTACGCCGGTGGTGGAGGGAGTGAATGTTTAAAGTGGTGGATTAGGAGCCAATCAAGAGGGCTGCTTTGTCCTGGATGATGTCGAGCTTCTTGAGTGTTGTTGGAGCTGCACTCATCCAGGCAAGTGGAGAGTATTCCATCACACTCCTGCCTTGTGCCTTGTAGATGGTGGAAAGGCTTTGGGGATGAGGATATATACCAAGGAAAAATGCTAAGAAGATGCTACAGGACCAACATCTCAAACATACCACAGAGAGCGCGGTTACTGTGTTTGAGAGTTGATGATTCAACCATCAATCATGCCAGTGATTTTGATCGCCATATTCACTGCCTTCTGGAGTTATTATGGAAAATTGCCGGATTCGGGCAGCAGATCTTACTGCACGCAGGAAGTGTAGAAACTTGTGAAACTTATCGTGGAATGTCGTGACACATCACTTGCCCTAACCACAGAGGGCTACAGACAATATTTTTTCCTATATTGTACATATATTATTGCAGAGACACGAGCACAAAGTCTAGGCTGACTCTCCAATGTATTACTGAGGGAGTGCTGCACTGTCAGAGGAGACGTTAAACCGAGGCCTCATTTGCCCTCTCAGATGGACGTAAAAGATCCCACGGCACTATTTCGAAGAAGAGCAGCGGTGTTCTCCCTGGTGTCCTGAGGCCAATATTTATATCTCAACCAACATCACTAAAAACAATCTGGTCATTATCACATTGCTGTTTGTGGGTGCTTGCTGTGTACAAATTGGCTGCCTGTGTTTCCTACATTACAACAGTGACTACACTTCGAAAGTACTTCATTGGTTGTAAAGCGCTTTGGGACGTCCTGAGGTCGTGAAAGTCTATATAAATGGAAGTCTTTCTTTCTTTGAGCCAAACTGACAAAGGAAGGGGGAAAAAAGGAAAGGAAAGATGCTGAGTTGGGAAGGGACAGTGCGAAAAAGTGAGAGAGAGCAAGAGTGACAGTGTCTCTTTAATCAATTGCATAGGTTTGCAATCAAGTCACTCTGAGTACTTACATCAGCTGCTCTGAGAACCATTATCACCATATTGAATGTGCATTAGCATCTCTGTTTCCTGGGAACAGAAGATCATTTAGGCTGTTGCTGGGGCTGTGCGGAATCAGGGGCAGCAGGCAGGTGCAGAGGCTGTTTGAAGAAGCTGATTAGTCAAAGCCGTAAAATAGCATTGACGTACAACGAGGATTTTATTCGTAAACGGTTTCGTGCTGAACTTTCTTCTGGGAATATGCCCATTTTTCCACTGTACAGAGGAAAGTGAGGAGGGTGGTGGGGGTGGCGGGGGCGGGATAGGTACCTACAGCTGCATTAACGGCCCTACGAGCTGCCGATGTTTGTCTCCTTCCCCCATCGCCACCATCCATTGAAAACCCCACTGAGTGCATTTGATGGCCATGGGGACCTGGCCGGCCTATTTGAGCCTGAGCTGAGCTTCCGATCCCACACTCCTCTCCATTACCAGGACTGCCTGCTTCCGCCTCTGTAACATCGCCCGTCTCCACCCCCTGCCTCAGCTCATCTGCTGCTCAAACCCTCATCCATGCCTTTGTTACCTCTAGATGTGACTTTTCCAACGCACTCCTTCCACCCGCAGTAAAGCTGATCTCATTCAAAACTCTGCTGCTGAAGGGGAGGGTGTACGGAGGGTGGGCGGTGAATGTTGTGGTGGGAAGCCAGCAAGAACCTTGGAATGGAGGGAAGGACCTTGAAGCAGGCCGCCTCACCCTCTCATATCACCTCCAACTGACGCCTTTTCTGAAGGTGGGCTCATTGAGAGCCACGTAAAGATTCCCAGTCCAGCACAGCTAGGGAGCTTCTGGCCTCTTTATCGCAGCTGTCCCATCCATTCTAGGTGCTGCAGTGAGTGCCCTCTGCTGTAGTACCACGGCATGCTCCTGCCTGGACAGTGGCAGACTCCCACTCCCTGACAGGCGGAGGTGCCGCCGGGAACCTGCTCCTGCACACATATTGGGCCCCGAAGTAGGAAAATAAGGATCGCCTGCCCATTCGACTATGTAGGGCATCGCGGACAAGCCCTCTCCTCACTATACTGGGGCACTTTGTGTGCAATACAAGATTGATTGGTAATTTGCAGTCAAGCTCACTATTGGGCACAGCTAGGTGTATGATTGTCAAGATATGCTTCACAGCAAACAGACAACATGGTCCATGAAAAAAGGACATCTACTAACCAGCATTGCTTGGCGCAGTCGTTCTACGGCAAGAGACTGACTCTGCTGATAGGTCACATGACTGTCGGCCATTTTTCTTTCCTGTACGAAGGGCCTGACACACTAAGAGACCATTGATTCCAATGTAATCGAAATAAAGAAGCACCCTACACACACACACGCACACACACATACGCACAAACACGTCACACGCACACGTACCTACACACACGCACACACATATACCTTAATATACACACACCTACATGCACACACACACATATACATACGCACACGTACGTACACACACATATACTTACGCACGTTTTTTTTAATTCGTTCATGGGATCTGGGCATCGCTGGTTTGGCCAGCATTTATTGCCCATCCCTAATTGCCCTTGAGAAGGTGGTGGTGAGCCGCCTTCTTGAACCGCTGCAGTCCGTGTGGTGAAGGTACTCCACAGTGCTGTTAGGGAGGGAGTTCCAGGATTTTGACCCAGCGGCGATGAAGGGACGGCGATATATTTCCAAGTCAGGATGGTGTGTGACTTGGAGGGGAATTTGGAGGTGGTGGTGTTCCCATGCGCCTGCTGCCCTTGTCCTTCTAGGTGGAAGAGGTCGCGGGTTTGGGAGGTGCTGCCGAAGAAGCCTTGGCGAGTTGCTGCAGTGCATCTTGTAGATGGTACACACTGCAGCCACGGTACACCGGTGGTGAAGGGAGTGAATGTTTAAGGTGATGGATGGGGTGCCAATCAAGTGGGCTTGCTTTGTCCTGGATGGAGTCGAACTTCGAGTGTTGTTGGAGCTGCACTCATCCAGGCAAGTGGAGAGTATTCCATCACACTCCTTACTTGTGCCTTGAGGCGTCAGGAGGTGAGACACTCGCCGCAGAATACCTAGCCTCTGACCTGCTCTTGTTGCCACAGTATTTATGTGGCTGGTCCAGTTAAGTTTCCGGTCAATGGTGACCCTCAGGATGTTTATGGTGGGGGATTCAGCGATGGTAATGCTGTTGAATGTCAAGGGGCGGTGGTTAGACTCTCGCTTGTTGGAGATAGTCATTGCCTGGCACTTCTGTGGCGCGAATGTTACCTGCCACTTATCAGCCCAAGCCTGAATGTCGTCCAGGTCTTGTTGCATGCGGGCATGGACTGCTTCATTATCTGAAGAGTTGCGAATGGCACTGAACACTGTGCAGTCATCAGCGAACATCCCCAATTCTGACCTTATGATGGAGGGAAGGTCATTGATAAAGCAGTTGAAGATGGTTGGGCCTAGGATACTGCCCTGAGGAACTCCTGCAGCGATGTCCTGGGGCTGTGATGATTGACCTCCAACCACCACAACCATCTTCCTTTGTGCTAGGTATGACTCCAGCCAGTGGAGAGTTTCCCCCCGATTCCCATTGACTTCAGTTTTACTAGGGCTCCTTGATGCCACACTCGGTCAAATGCTGCTTTGATGTCAAGGGCAGTCACTCTCACCTCACCTCTGGAATTCAGCTCTTTTGTCCATGTTTGGACAAGGCTGTAATGAGGTCTGGAGCTGAGTGGTCGTGGCGGAACCCAAACTGGGCATCGGTGAGCAGGTTATTGATGAGTAAGTGCCACTTGATAGCACTGTCGACGACACATTCCATCACTTTGCTGATGATTGAGAGTAGACTGATGGGGCGGTAATTGGCTGGATTTGATTTGTCCTGCTTTTTGTGGACAGGACATACCTGGGCAGTTTTCCACATTGTCGGATAGATGCCAGTGTTGAAGCTGTATTGGAAAAGCTTGGCTAGAGGCGCGGCTAGTTCTGGAGTCTTCAGCATGATAGCCGGGATGTTGTCGGGCCCATAGCCTTTGCTGTATCCAGTGCGCTCAACCGTTTCTTGATATCACGTGGAGTGAATCGAATTGGCTGAAGACTGGCTTCTGTGATGGTGGGGACCTCAGGAGGAGGCCGATATGGATCATCCACTCGGCACTTCTGGCTGAAGATGGTTGCAAACGTTTCAGCCTTGTCTTTTGCACTCATGTGCTGGGCTCCACCATCATTAAGGATGGGGATATTCATGGAGCCTCCTCCTCCTGTTAGTTGTTTAATGGTCCACCACCATTCACACCTGGATGTGGCAGGACTGCAGAGCTTTGAGCTGATCCGTTGATTGTGGAATCGCTTAGCCCTGTCTATAGCATGCTGTTTCCGCTTTTTAGCATGCATGTAGTCCTGTGTTGCAGCTTCCCCAGGTTGGCACCTCATTTTTAGGTACGCCAGGTACTGCTCCCGGCATGCTCTTCTACACTCCTTATTGAACCAGGGTAGGTCTCCTGGCTTGATGGTAATGGTCGAGTGAGGGATATGCTGGGCCATGAGGTTACAGATTGTGGTGGAATACTATTCTGCTGCTGCTGATGGCCCACAGCGCCTCATGGATGCCCAGTCTTGAGCTGTTAGATCTGTTCTGAATCTATCGCATTTAGCACGGTGGTAGTGCCACACAACACGATGGAGGGTGTCCTCAGTGTGAAAACAGGTAGATTGGTGAGGATGAGGTCAAGTAGGTTTTTCCCTCATGTTGGTTCTCTCACCACCTGTCGCAGGCCCGGACTGGCAGCTATGTCCTTCAGGACTCGGCCAGCTCGGTCAGTAGTGGTGCTACCGAGCCACTCTTGGTGATGGACATGGAAGTCCCCCACCCAGAGTACGTTCTGTGCCCTTGCTACGCTCAGTGCTTCTTCTAAGTGGTGTTCAACATGGAGGAGTACTGATTCATCAGCTGAGGGAGGGCGGTAGGTGGTAATCAACAGGAGGTTTCCTTGCCCAGGCTTGACCTGAAGCCATGAGACTTCATGGGGTCCGGAGTCAAAGTTGAGGATTCCCAGGGCCACTCCTTCCCGACTGTATACTACTTGCCACCACCCCTGGTGGGTCTGTCCTGCCGGTGGGACAGGACATACCCAGGAACGTGCTCACTTACATATACATACATACACTCACACATACACACACGCGCACATACATACACAGCTACACACATAAACATACACACACATATACACACACACACACACATATACACACACACATACACAGATATACGCCTATCACTTAGCAGCTTTCTGGTAGGAGAGACTGTGGAGAAATGTACTATTTTCCCAGGCTATTTTGGGAGGCTGATTTATTCCTGGTCTAATGCTCTAATTCCGGCTCTGAGGTAAAACTGCTACGTACGCAGCTTCCCACTTCTGTCTCTCTTTGCCGAAGCACAGTGTTGCCTGGGAAACAGAGCCATCGGGTTGATGTGACGGTTATCTGCCAAGCTGGGTACATGACGTGTAAAATCCAAGCCATTACATGGAGATGTGAAGCTCAGCAATTAATGTCATTGCTCTGGAAACCACTTCCACCCTTTAATTGGCACTTAAGTGTGTTTTGTTTTCCTGCTTATTCTATTCTTGGTGCCTGTCTTCGCTGCATTTAACTCTCTGTGCTCTGTGTGATCACACTCAGTAACTGAGAGCATGCTGCCCATTTATATTTATTTTCACCCCCCCCCCTCTAATTTCCTTCCCTCCCCTCTGCTCTTCACTGGAAGGGCTGACTCTTTGCTGGGATACTGTTCTGTGAGCCTCTGGTGCCCACTGATAGCTCACCCTTATGTTTGAACCTCGAGATTGGAGCCCATCGCAGCCCAGCCTGTTACTGCTTTAAGAAGAGCGAGGCCAGGTAGAAAAGGCATTTCCTAATATAAAACACACACGCTCACACACATTCAACTAATTCTGCACTCCAAGTCGTTTTAGGAGGTCACAGACAAGATGAGGTCAGGGCCTGGTGTTAGAACAGCCATTACTCATGAACAGTTTGTGGAAAGAGATGAGCAATGTACTTGGCACAAGGCCAGATAGTCAGAAGGCAGTATAGGAATATAAAGATGGAAGAGGGATGTACCAAAAGGAGATAAGGAAGCGAAGGCCATGACTGATATGCAAAGAGAACAATGAACAAAAGATAGATGGTACTGCGTAGGCACATTGTAAGGAGATACGTAAGGAATGCCCCTTGATGTGATGACACAATAGGCTAATGCACTCATGTATTAACTAGACGCAGGTAGGATGCGTTGACATAATAGCATCACCTTTAAGAGGATGTAACTAGCCCTATAAAAGGTACAACACACCGGAGCCCCTCAGGAACTTCAGCTTAGGCTAGTGTGAGCAGTCAAGGCAACGCGCTTACTACACCCGATGAGTCTGTTGCACGTGAGTTCACTATCGGTACCAGTCTCAGGGCACTGCATGCAATGCGTTGTACCATTGATTTGATGGATAAAAGGTATTGACCAGATGGCTCAGTATTTCCTAGTCATCAAACCTGTATTAAGGCTAATGATATATGACAATGTCCTATCAAAACCCAACAACCGCTCTCACCAGAAGTCCGCACAGGCGGACTTTCCCTCTGCCCCCTGCCTAAAATGTTCTATCTCAGCACAGACTGGTGATCGAGCCTTGGACCCTCATGCTCCGTAGGATTCAGCTACTCAATGCATTTACCAACAAATGCCCCCCACCGGCTCACCCACATTTATATCTCCACGACACACCGGCATGTTAACGTGCCCAAGTCTGATCTGACACGGTTCTCACGTCAAATCGATGCAGATGCTGTAACAGGGCCATGCCACTAGAGGGAGCGCAAGGAACGGCTGTTGCAGGAAATGGAAATGCCGCACTGGTACACTAGGGGGTGCTCTTCTGAGGTCGGACGTTAACTTCAGAGTTGAGGGAACTTCCTGTACTGAGCCCATAGAGGGAAGAAAGGAGAGACGTGCATTTATATAGCGCCTTTACGACTCAAGAAGTCCCAAAGTGCTTTACAACCAATGAAGTACTTTTGAAGCGTAGTCACTGTTGTAATGTAGGAAATGCAGCAGCCAATTTGTGCACAGCAAGCTCCCACAAACAGCAATGTGAGAATGACCAGATAATCTGTTTTTTAGTGATGTTGATTGAGGGATAAATATTGGCCGGGACACTGGGGAGAATTTGCCTGCTCTTATTCGAAATAGTGCCATGGGATCATTTACGTTCACCTGAGAGCGATGTTTGCTCTAAAATTTTGCTGTTGTGCGCGGCAATTTTTTTTCAATTATGGTATCTTTAAATTTTTTTGTGGCTGTGTGAGCAGCCTGCACAGCACCTTCAAGATTGCTGCACGCCCGCCTACACATGCAGCTCAGAGGGAACATTGCCTGAGACGGCAGATGGGGGCCTCGGTTTAACGTCTCATCTGAAAGACGTCACCTCCGACAGTGCAGCGCTCCCTCAGCACCGCACTGGGAGTGTCAGCCTGGATTATCTGCTCAAATCTCTGGAGTGTGACTTGAACCCATGACCTTGTGACTCAGCAGCATGAGTGCTACCCAGCCACTCCATATCTGCCTCACACCTCCGTCTTGCCTCGGCCCTCACTCCATTCCCACCTACTGCTCCCTCTCACTTTCACGGCGAGAAAATCGAGGGCTGCAATTCCCAGCAGGAGCTAACCTCCCTGCCGTGAGTGTGGGGGTGCAGACCAGGGGAAAAAAAAAATCAGCGTCTCCTTGTCAGAGGCCTCAATCCTGAGCAATGACTTGCTGGAGGGCCAATCTGGCAAAGTTGCCACCAGCCAACTCCACTTCCTTTTCTTTGATCCTGACTCCAGGAGCTGGTGGGCTGTGAATCTACAGGAAGACGGTCTGTTCAGGACAACAGGTGAGGAACAGATGAGCTCCCAGTGGCCTTGGCATGGTCGGTACAAATGGATTGAAATTGATACAAAAGCTATTGAGGCAGTATTTACTGTCGAGAGTTTAATGGCCAAATCGTGTATTTTACCAACCGGTTAAAGCCAGCAGTTTAAAACTTCCAACAGTGTTCGATCTCGCAGGTAAAAGAACCAGAGGGGAAGATGAGGAGAATTTTTTTTTTACGCAGCGAGTTGTTATGATCTGGCATGCACTGCCTGAAAAGGTGGTGGAAGCAGATTCAATAATAGCTTTCAAAAGGGAATTGGATAAATACTTGAAAAGACAAAATTTGCAGGGCTATGGGGAAAGAACAGAGAGGAGTGGGACTAATTGGAGAGCTCTTTCAAAGAGCCGGCACAGGCACGATGGGCAGAATGGCCTCCTTCTGTGCTATATGATTCTATGATATGGGATTACTCAAACTTATCATCCAAACTGTGCAGATAAACAAGGCTTATTGGGGCACTGAGTGAGATCAGGCAGCACTTTTTCACACAGAGGGTAGTGGAAATCTGGAACCCTCTCCCCAAAAGGCTGTGGAGGCTATGGGTCAATTGACCCACCTTAGCTCCATATCTAGGGATATGGAGCTAAGGTGGGTAAATGGAGTACAGATCAGCCATGATCTGATAGAATGACGGAGCAGGCCTGAAGGGCTGAATGGCCTACTCCCTTTCCTGTGTAAATGAGGCGGGAGGTCAGGAACGTCATCCGCACTTCATTTTAAGACCATCGCTGTACCTGGACCTGCGAGAGGCACAGGTCCAGTCTCCAGGAAAAAGCGGGATACAGTGACTGCCTTCTTCCTCTGCCCTGTACTCTCCCTGGGACTCGCGTTTTGTTGAGAATTTGCGCGGATATGAAGAAGCATGGTGGCTCGTTCTCGAGCCCAAGACACCACAGGGCTGCCAGCGAGATGGAACGTGGAGACAGAAACACATGGAACCAGTGAGCGCTCCAATAGCACTGGGTGATGGCTGTCCCATTTCCAGAGTACGGCCGGAGGTGGTATCCTTTGGATGAGATGCAAAGAAGAGCAGCCAAGTCTTCAAGTGTCTTGGAACCGACATCTCTCCCTCAACTGACAACTGGTCATTTATCCCATTGCTGTTTGTGGGATCTTGCTGTGTCCAAACTGGCTGCTGCGCTTACCTACATAAAAACAGTCATTGGACGTCTAAGTAATTCACTGTATGTGAAGCGCTTTTGGGAATTTCCTGAGAATGGCTGAGAAAAGAGATAAGAGATGAAGGGAAGCAAATCAATAGAATAAGAGTGACAAATTGAAACGATTCGTCAGAAAAATAGTAAAGCATAAAATAAATGAAGAAACCGGGAGATTTAGCAAAGGAATCAGGTAACCACCAATCACTTGTTTTTGTATGTTAGTTTGCACTAGTTGTTAGCTTGGCTCAGTGATAACCATTTTACCTTAAAGGTTGTGGGTTCAAGCCCCACTTCAGGACTTAATCACATAATCTCTAGGCTAACACTTACAGTACAGCAATGAGGGAGTGCTGCATTGTCAGAGGTGTCATCGTTCAGATGAGGCATTAAACTGAGGCCCTGTCTGTTTGGTGGGATGGATGTGAGAGATCTTGTGCCACTATGCAAAGTAGAGTAGGAAAAAGTCCTACTCAAGAAGGCAGCTCCGTCTGCCCTCGCAGGTGGATGTAAACGATCTCATGGCACGATGTCGAAGAAGAGCAGGGGAGTTCTCCCCGATGTGGCCCAATAGTTATACCTCAACCAACACCTAAAAACAGATTATCCCGTCATTTATCTCATTGCTGTTTTGCGGGATCTTGCTGTGCGCAGGTTGACTGCTGCGTATCCCTACAACAGTTATTGCACTTGAATAAAAAGTACTTCATTGGCTGGAAAGCGCCTTGGGACGTCCTGAGGTTGTGGAAGGTGTTCTGTGCAATTCTCTCCCTTGGATTGTGCCTCCCACGGCGCACTCCTTCCGCTCTCTTAAATATCGTCGGTCCTGCCAGTCTCACTGTCCACCCATTGCGCCGTGGTGGCCTCAGTCACGTGACTGAAGGTGTCGCCCGCCGTCCTTTGTCACTCACGTGGAGTGCGCTGCAATTCTGGGTTTGGTTTGCTGGTTTAGAGAGCCTGGTTTGCTGGCTGAGTGAGTTTGGTGGGTTAGTGAAACTGAATTAAGGTTTAGTGAGTCTGGTTTAGTAGTTTAATGAGTTTGGTTTGAGTTTTGGTGCTGGTTTGGTGACTCTGGTGAGACTTTCGTTTCGGTAGCTTAGCAAATTTGGGTTTGTTTTAGTCGATAAGTATTTTTCTGAGGGGCTTTTAGCTTAATGCAGACTGGAATTTATTGTAGAGAAGCTGCATTTTGGACACTCCACAGCTGCATGTGAAACTAATGGCTGAACTGATTGCAACACGTGCCCTAACTCAGAGTACTGTGATAAACTGAGGTGTTCTGCCACCTGTAGGTTTGGATGTGTAACTGTGACTTGTGCAACCTTCCCCTGTGCAAGAGAGTCACCTAGTGGCCTTGTAGTAAGTTGACAATTGACTGAAGCTCACAGGGATAAAACTTGTAGGGCTAGAAATTCGGCTCCTTTGCGCCTGCCATTAGCGCCTCCGTGGGGGCGATAAAAACTCTTCCGTGAAATTCGGCATGGCGTTGCTGAGGTGCTACCCGATAGCGCCGTTCCCCCGCCAGTAGCACTACCCGATAGCGCCGTTCCCCCGCCAGTAGCACTACCCGATAGCGCCGTTCCCCCGCCAGTAGCACTACCCGATAGCGCCGTTCCCCCGCCAGTAGCACTACCCGATAGCGCCGTCCCCCCGCCAGTAGCACTACCCGATAGCGCCGTTCCCCCGCCAGTAGCACTACCCGATAGCGCCGTTCCCCCGCCAGTAGCACTACCCGATAGCGCCGCGCCCCCACCAGTAGCACTACCCGATAGTGCCGCGCTCCCGCCAGTAGCACTACCCGATAGCGCCGCGCTCCCGCCAGTAGCACTACTCGATAGCGCCGCGCCCCCACCAGTAGCACTACCTGATAGCGCCGTTCCCCCGCCAGTAGCACTACCCGATAGCGCCGTTCCCCCGCCAGTAGCACTACCCGATAGCGCCGCGCCCCCACCAGTAGCACTACCTGATAGCGCCGTTCCCCCGCCAGTAGCACTACCCGATAGCGCTGCGCTCCCGCCAGTAGCACTACCCGATAGCGCTGCGCCCCCGCCAGTAGCACTACCTGATAGCGCCGTTCCCCCGCCAGTAGCACTACCCGATAGCGCCGCGCCCCCACCAGTAGCACTACCTGATAGCGCTGTTCCCCCGCCAGTAGCACTACCCGATAGCGCCATTGCCCCGCCAGTAGCATTACCTGATAGCGCCGTTCCCCCGCCAGTAGCACTACCCAATAGCGCTGCGCCCCCGCCAGTAGCACTACCTGATAGCGCCACGCTCCCGCCAGTAGCACTACCTGATAGCGCCGCGCCCCCACCAGTAGCACTACCCAATAGCGCTGCGCCCCCGCCAGTAGCACTACCCAATAGCGCCGTTCCCCCACCGATAGCGACCCCTTAGCACCTCGTGGCAGAAATCTGCGCCCTGCCAGGCTGCCGTGGGCGGTGTCAGCGCCAGCCTCGCGGGTCGCGAGCCGGGTCGACCTCCGCTCGCGGGGCTTTATTTAAAGGGAAAGTGCGGCCGCGACCCGCGCCTCCATTTTCTTTCTTTGTCCGACCTCCAGGTCGGCCCTCCGCGGTGGGCTGTGGCGTGGTCCTGGCCGCCATCGTGCAGCCCGGCACCGCGCCGCCCTGGTGGCCATAGTGTGGGCCATCGGAGGCCCTGCAGAGTGCGCAGCGGCCCTCCCCTTTAACTGAAGGGCAGGGGTGTTGAAACGCGGAGTCTCCGCCGAGCGCTGCCGACATCGCCTCGGTTACTGCCCCACCAGGAAGTGCAGCGTAAAACTTCCTGGGCGGGGCGGGAAGCCGAATTTAGCGGCCAGGGCAGTACTTCTGCGCCGGGCGCTAAATGTCCGGCCTTAACTCGGTTACCGCCCCCAAACGGGACGTAACCGAATTTAGCGCCCGTACGGTTTTAGTGGGAGGGGAGGAGCAATAGTGGTCAGCTGTGAGAATGATAGAAAAGCAGTTAGGATTGGAGTCTGACCACAAAAACCCTTTGTTAAAAAAATCGAACAGTTATCGAGATTTATGATTAACTTTCACGTAATTTTCTTTTTCTTTTGCTTGTTTGCATTGATTTTGTTTGGAATACTTTTGTTACGAACACATGAACTCGAGGGGCAGGAAAAGACCATGCTGGTCCATCGAGCCTGCCCCACAACGTCGGGACCATCACGGGTAGCCAGAGGCAGCCACTGAGTCCGGGTTTGAAGTTCAGTGAGCCTGGGACTTGCTTTACTGTTTAATGCCTCTGTGTCTAGGTATAGCATTCAGCGAGTCTTCCGCCAGCACCGCACACCCACCTGCCCACCTTCAGACAGGAAATCTCCTGGGAGAGGCAAAAAAAAACCCAAGGCCAATCAGGAAAAAAAATCTGGGAAATTCCTCTTTGACCCCCTTAGGCGATCGAAACTAGTTCAAGGAGACCACACTGACCATGCATATAGCACCTGGTATGTTGCCTACCTTTTATAAGACGTGATCTTCTTCCCAATCAGAGAAGCAATCTCTTGAAAGCACGCAGAGAGCCTGCACTCACCACGCAAACCGGTAACTTGTTGCATAGGTTGACTAACCTCTGGGAAAAGAAGAACCATCTGACATCGTCGGGAACGGTAGCTGGACTAGTAATCCAAGAAGCCCGGACTAATGATCCGGAGATAACAACAGAAAACGCTGGAAAAACTCAGCAGGCCAGGCAACATCCGTGGAGAGAGAAACAGTGTTAGCGTTTCAGGTCGAAACCCTTCGTCGGAACTGAGAGGAAAGCAAGAAATTAAACAGATAAAAATGCAAGGGGGAGGCTGGGGGGAGGAATAAAAGAACAAAAGGGATGGTCTATGGTAAGTAGAGACATTAGGAGATGCTCAAGGCAAGACGAGATGGTAATGGGACAGGTTAAGAAACAAAAGCTGAGGTGTGAAAAGCTGGCAGAATCAGAGACAGCTGCCGTAGGGGGAGAGAGAGAAAGAAAAAAAAAGGAAAAAGGCACGGACCAAAAGGGGTGGATAAAATGTATATATATGTGGGAGGGGCCGGGGTTATGATCTGAAATTGTTGAACTCGATATTGAGTCCGGAAGGCTGTAGAGTGCCTAATCGAAAGATGAGGTGCTGTTCCTCGAGCTTACGCTGAGCTTCCGTGGAACAATGCACGAGGCCGAGGACGGTGAGGTCTGAGTGGGCGTGGAGGGGTGAATTAAAATGACAAGCGACCGGAAGCTCGGGGTCACCCTTACGGACTGAACGGAGGTGTTCCGCAAAGCGGTCACCCAATCTGCGTTTGGTCTCCCCAATGTAATGATCCGGAGATGTGAGTTCAAATCCCACCACGGCAGCTGGGGAATTTAAATTCAGTTAATTAAATAAATCTGGAATAAAAAGCTAGTATCAGTAATGGTAACCATGAAACTATTGGATTATCCATCTGGTTCACTAATGATCTTCAGGGAAGGAAATCTGTCATCCTTACCCGGTCTAGACCCACAGCAATGTGGTTGACTCTTAACTGCCCTCTGAAATGGCTGAGCAAGCCACTCAGTTGTCAAAATAAACCGAAAAACAATAATAAGAATAAAACCGGACCATTGACCTCGGCACGTTAGTTGTTTAATGGTCCACCACCATTCACGACTGGATGTGGCAGGACTGCAGAGCTTTGATCTGATCCGTTGGTTGTGGGATTGCTTAGCCCTGTCTATAGTATGCTGCTTCCGCTTTTTAGCCTGCATGTAGTCCTGTGTTGCAGCTTCCCCAGGTTGGCACCTCATTTTTAGGTATGCCTGGTGCTGCTCCTGGCATGCTCTTCTACACTCCTTATTGAACCAGGGTTGGGCCCCTGGTTTGATGGTAATGGTAGAGTGAGGGATATTCTGGGCTATGAGGTTACAGATTGTGGTGGAATACAATTCTGCTGCTGCTGATGGCCCACAGCACCACATGGATGTCCAGTTTTGAGCTGCTAGATCGGTTCTGAATCTATCGCATTTAGCACGGTGGTAGTGCCACACAACACGATGACTGTGTGGTGGTCACTGCTACCAATACTGTCATGGACAGATGCATCTGCGACAGGTAGATTGGTGAGGGCAAGATCAAGTAGGTTTTTCCCTCGTGTTGGTTCTCTCACCACCTGCCGCAGGCCCAGTCTGACAGTTATGTCCTTCAGGACTCGACCAGCTCAGTCAGTAGTGGTGGTACCGAGCCACTCTTGGTGATGGACATTGAAGTCCCCCACCCAGAGTAAATTCTTTGCCCTTGCTGGCCTTAGTGCTTCTTCCAAGTGGTGTTCATGGAGAATACTGATTCATCAGCTGAGGGAGGGCGTTAGGTGGTAATCAGCAGGAGGTTTCCTTGACCTGAAGCCATGAGACTTCTTGGGGTCCGGAGTCAATGTTGAGGACTCCCAGGGGCACTCCTTCCCGACTGTGTACCACTGTGCCGCCACCCCTGGTGGGTTTGTCCTGCCGGTGGGACAGGACATATCCAGGGATGGTGATGGAGGAATCTGGGACATTGGCTGAAAGGTATGATTCTGTCAGTATGACTATGTCAGGCTGTTGCTTGACTAGTCTGTGGGACAGCTCTCCCAATTTTGGCACAAGTCCCCATATGTTAGTGAGGAGGACTTTGCAGGGTCGACTGGGCTGGGTGTGCCGTTGTTGTGTCCAAAACCGGTGCCGGGCGGTCCGTCCAGTTTTATTCTTATTGTTTTTCGTAGCGGTTCTGTACAACTGAGTGACTTGCTGGGCCATTTCAGAGGGCAGTTAAGAGGCAACCACTTTGCTGTGGGTCTGGAGTCACATATAGGGCAGACCAGGTAAGGACGGCAGATTTTCTTCCCTAAAGGACATTAGTGAACCAGATGGGTTTTTACAACAATCCAAAAGTGTCATGGTCACCATTACTGATGCTAGCTTTTTATTCCAGATTTATTTAATTAGCTGCTGTTGGAGGAGAAAATTATTAAAGAAATGTCGGAGAAGAAAAACTCATCCAGTTAATGAACTTTAAATTCGCTGACACAGGACTTTTCTGCAATGGATTGGCAGTCTGCCTTGTCAGACAACGTTGCAACATACAGGGCTCGAGATAACACTGTCACATAGACGAGGCTGATCACATCAACTGTATCCTGACGTTAATTGATTTACTATGCTTAACAATTGTATACATAAAATTGATTGGATTCTAATGACTATCACATGCTCATGTGAGCACGATGTAATCAATGATGGATGTATAAAATACTGTGCCCCAGAGTGACTTATTTGAGAGGTCGGTGACTGCACGTGGGTGCATCAATTCTCTCCCAGAGCGCTCTGAATAAAGTGTACTCCCGCATTTAACCGTGTAAATTGGTGTTTGAGTTTTATTGCTCAGTCGGGCTAAGTCGGGTAGCGCGTCGACTCTCCTTCACGGTTAGTCCGCTTAAGGCTCCGATTAGCCCCTACAACACTGCCGTGGTGGGATTCTGAACTCACATGTCCGGATCATTAGTCAAGGCTTCTGGATTCCAGTAACATAACCACGATGCTACTGTTCCCGGTAGTAACATAGGAACAGGAGTACGCCATTCATCCCCTTGAGCCTGTTCCGTCATTCAATTAGATCATGGCTGATCTCATGGATGATACCAGAATTGTGAGGTTATAACTATCAGGAAAGATTGAACAGGCTGGGGCTCTTTTCTCTAGAAAAGAGAAGGCTGAGGGGTGACCTCATAGAGGTCTTCAAGATTGTGAAAGGGTTTGATAGGATAGATGTAGAGAAGATGTTTCTACTTGTGGGGGAGTCCAAGACTAGTGGCCATAAATATAAAATCATTACTAATAAATCCAATAAAGAATTCTTTACTCAGAGAGTAGTTCGAACAGGGAACTTGCTACCACATGGAGTAGTTGAGGCAAATAGTATAGATGCATTTAAGGGGCAGCACCACAAGAAGAAAGGCTCAGAAGGATATACAGATAGTGTTAGATAAAGTAGGGTGGCAGGAGGCTCACGTGGGGCATAAACACTGGCAGAGACCAGTTGGGCTGAATGACCTGCTTCTGAGCTGTAAATTCTATATAATTCTATATAATATTCTCAGGATGTGGGCTTCACCAGTAAGGCCAGCATTTATTGCCCATCCCTTGTTGTCCTTGAGAAGGTGGTGGTGGGCATCTTCTTGAACCGCTGCAGTCCGTGTGGTGAAGGTGCTCCCAAAACTTTGTTAGGGAGGGAGTTCCAGGATTTTGACCCAGCGACGATAGAGGAACGGCGATATATTTCCAAGTCAGGATGGTGTGTGACATTCAGGGAACTTGGAGATGATGGTGTTCCATGTGCCTGCTGCCCTTGTCATCTGGGTGGTGGAAGTCACGGGTTTGGGAAGTGCTGTCGAAGAAGCCTTGGCAAGTTGCTGGAGTGTATCTTGTAGATGGTGCACACTGCAGCCACGGTACGCCGGTGGTGGAGGGAGTGAATGTTTCAGGTGATGGATGGGCTACCAATCAAGCGGCCTGCTTTCTCTTGCATGGTAATACCAGGGGCATATTTTGAGAGGATGTGGGGCCTGACAGAGCTGGGGAGCCAAAGAATAGGTTTGTATAGGAACAGAGGAACATAGGAACAGGAGTAGGCCATTCAGCCCCTCGATCCGCCATATCCCTTAATATCTTTGATTAACAAAAAGCTATCAATCTCAGATTTAAAATTAACAATTGATCTAGCACCAATTGCCGTTTGAGGAAGAGAATTCCAAACTTCTACCACCCTTTGTGTGTAGAAGTGTTTCCTAACTTCACTCCTGAAAGGTCTGGCTCTAATTTTTAGACTATGACCCCTAGTCCTAGAATCCCCAACCAGCGGAAATAGTTTCTCTCTATCTACCCAATCTGTTCCCCTTAATATCCTGAAAACTTCAATCAGATCACCCCTTAACCTTCTAAATTCTAGGGAATACAACCCTAATTTGTGTAATCTTTCCTCGTAACTTAACCCTTGAAGTCTGGGTATCATTCTGGGAAACCTACGCTGCACTCCCTCCAAGGCCAATATATCCTTCCAAAGGTGTGGTGCCCAGAACTGCTCACAGTACTCTAGGTGTGGTCTAACCAGGGTTTTGTATAGCTGCAGCATAACTTCTACCCCCTTGTATTCTAGTCCTCTAGATATAAAGGCCAGAATTCCATTAGCCTTTTTGATTATTTTCTGTACCTGTTCATGACATTTTAATGATCTATATACCTGAACCCCCAAGTCCATTGGGACATCCACTGTTTTTAGCTTTTAACCATTTAGAAAGTATCTGTTCTATCCTTTTTAGGTCCAAAGTGGATGACCTCACATTTTCTTACATTGAAATCCATTTGCCACCGTCTTGCCCATTCACTTAATCTATCAATATCCCTTTGTAATTTTATGCTTTCATCTATACTGCTCACAAGGCCGCCCATCTTTGTTTCAAGGGCAAATTTAGATGTTTGAATTTCTATGCCATCATATAAGTCGTTAATAAATATTGTGAATAATTGAGGCCCAAACACAAATCCCTGTGGGACACCACTAGTCACATTCTGCCAATATGAGTCCCTACCCATTATCCCTACTGCCTGTCTCCTGCCACTCAGCCAATTTCCTAACCAGGTCAATAATTTGCCCTCACTTCTGTGGGCTTCTACCTTAGTTAACAGTCTCTTATGTGGGACTTTATCAAATGCCTTCTGGAAGTCCATATAAATAACATCCATAGACCTGTCCACCACTTTAGTCACCTCTTCAAAATATTCAATCAGGTTTGTCAGGCATGACCTACCTTTCACAAATCCAGGCCAGGCAGCATCCGTGGAGAGAGAAACAGAGTTAACGTTTCAGGTCTGGGACCCTTCATCAGAACTGGAAAAAGCTGGAGATGTAACAGATATTAAGTAGGTGCAGAGACAGGTGGGGGGCGGTTAGGAAGGGAGGAAGGAGTTGAAAGAATATACTGTGCTTATGTAAGAGGCAGGAAAGATAAAATGTTGCAAATGGGAATGGCAAAATCATACAGCATGAAAAATGGGGGCAGGGATTATTGTCTGAAATTGTTGAACTCTATGTTGAGCCCGGAAGGCTGTAAAGTGCCTAATCGAAAGATGAGGTGCTGTTCCTCGAGCTTACGTTGAGCTTCATTGGAACAGTGTAATAGGCCGAGGACAGAGAGATCAGAGTGGGAGTGAAGCGGAGAATTAAAGTGACAGGCGACCGGAAGCTCAGGGTCCCCCTTACGGACTGAATGGAGGTGTTCCGCAAAGCGGTCACCCAATCTGCGTTTGGTCTCCCCAATGTAGAGGAGACCACATCGTGAGCAGCGAATACAGTATATTAAATTGCAAGAAGTACAAGTAAATCACTGTTTCACCTGGAAGGGGTGTTTGGGGCCCTGGACAGTGGGAAGGGAGGAGGTAAAAGGGCATGTGTTGCATCTCCTGCGCTTGCACAGGAAGGTGCCAGGCGAAGGAGAAGGGCTGTTAGGGGTGATTGAGGAGTGGACCAGGGTGTCGCGAAGGGAGCGGTCCCTTCGGAATGCTGAAAGGGGAGGTGAGGGGAAGATGTGTTTGGTGGTGGGATCACGTTGGAGGTGGCGGAAATGGCGGCGGATTATCTGTTGAATGTGGAGGCTGGTGGGATGAAAGGTGAGGACAAGGGGAACCCTATCGTGGTTCTGGGAGGGAGGGGAAGGGGTGAGAGCAGAAGTGCGGGAAATGGAACGGACACGGTCAAGGGCCGTGTCAACCACAGTAGAGGGGAATCCTCGGTTGAGGAAAAAGGAAGACATGTCGGAAGCACTGGTATGGAAGGTGGCATCGTCGGAACAGACGCGGCGGAGATGGAGAAACTGGGAGAATGGAATTGAGTCCGTACAGGAAGCGGGGTGGGAGGAAGTGTAGTCCAGGTAGCTGTGGGAGTCAGTGGGCTTGTAGTGGATGTTTGTCGAAAGCCGATCGCCAGAAATGGAGACGGAGAAGTCAAGGAAGGGAAGGGAAGAGTCGGAGATGGACCATGTGAAGGTGAGGGAAGGGTGGAAATTGGAAGTAAAGTGAATGAACTTATCTAGTTCAGGTCGAGAGCAGGAAACGGCACCGATACAGTCATCGATGTACCGGAAAAAGAGGTGAGGGAGGGGACCTGAGTAGGACTGTAACAAAGAATGTTCCACATATCCCATGAACAGGCAGGCATAGCTAGGGCCCATGCGGCTTCCCATAGCAACACCTTTAATTTGGAGGAAGTGACTGGAGTCAAAGGAGAAGTTGTTTAATGTGAGAACAAGTTCAGCCAGGCGGAGGAGGGTGGTGGTGGATGGGGACTGGTTGGGCCTCTGTTCAAGGAAGAAGCGGAGCGCCCTCAGGCCATCCTGGTGGGGGATGGAGGTGTAGAGGGGTTGGACGTCCATAGTGAAAAGGAGGCGGTTGGGGCCGGGAAACTGGAAACTGTTAAAGTGACGGAGGGCGTCGGAAGAGTCGCGAATGTAGGTGGGAAGAGACTGGACAAGGGGAGAAAAAATAGAGTCGAGATAGGAAGAGATAAGTTCCATGGGGCAAGAACAGGCTGAAACGATGGGTCTACCCTGGCAGTCCTGTTTGTGGATCTTGGGAAGGAGGTAGAAGCGGGCTGTGCGAGGTTGGGGGACTATGAGGTTGGCGGCCATGGGGGGAAGATCTCCAGAGGAGATGAGGTCAGTGACAGTCTTGGAAATAATGGCCTGATGTTTGCTAGTGGGGTCATGGTCCAGGCGGAGGTAGGAGGAGGTGTCAGAGAGTTGGCGTTCAGCTTCCGCACGGTAGAGGTTGGTTCGCCAAACAACAACAGCACCACCCTTGTCAGCAGGTTTAATGATAATGTTAGGGTTGGATCGGAGAGAGCGGAGTGCTGCAAGTTCAGAGGGAGGTAGGTTGGAGTGAGAGAGGGGAGCAGAGAAATTGAGACGGCCGATGTCACGTCGGCAGTTAGCAATGAAGAGATCTAGAGAGGGTAAGAGGCCAGACGGAGGGGTCCAAGTAGAACGAGAATTTAGAAAGCGGGAGAAAGGGTCAGCCATGCGGGGGAAAGACTCCTGGCCAAAGAAGTGGGCACGGAGACGAAGGCGACGGAAAAAGAGCTCAGCATCGTGCCGAGCTCGGAATTCATTGAGGTGGGGGCGTAAGGGGATGAAGCTCAGGCCTTTGCTGAGGACTGATCGTTCGGGGTCAGAGAGGGGAAGGTCAGAGGGGATAGTGAAAACACGGCAGGGGGTGAGATTGGGAGAAGGGGGGTCAGAGGAAAGTGACCGGGAAGAAGGTTCCGGAGGGGCGTTGCTGTCCAAGAGTTGATGAAGCTTGCGATCCTTGACATCGGAAAGGAAGAAAAAAAGTTTTTTGTTGAAGCGTCGGATGAGTCGAAGGATGAAATGAAACTGTGGACCCGGACAGCTTTGAGATAGAGTGCGTCGGTGCTGCTGAAGAGAGATGTCGAGAGTGTTCATGTGGCGGCGCATGGCGTTGAGTGTGGATCTCAAGATGCGGCGAGAGCAGTAGTTCGAGGAACAAATAATATCGAGGAGATATTTGTAATCCTGGGTGGATCCGAAACATGAAGGGTGGAAGTTCAGTTGGTCCTGGGTGGATCCGAAACATGAATGGACCAACTGAACTTCCACCCAGGATTACAAATATCTCCTTGATATTCATCGTTCCTCGAACTACTGCTCTCGCCGCATCTTGAGATCCACGCTCAACGCCATGCGCCGCCACACGAACACTCTCGACCTCTCTCTTCAGCAGCACCGACGCACTCTATCTCAAAGCTGTCCGGGTCCACAGTTTCATTTCATCCTTCGACTCATCCGACACTTCAACAAAAAACTTTTTTTCTTCCTTTCTGAAGTCAAGGATCGCAAGCTTCATCAACTCTTGGACAGCAACGCCCCTCCGGAACCTTCTTCCCGGTCACTTTCCTCTGACCCCCCTTCTCCCAATCTCACCCCCTGCCGTGTTTTCACTATCCGCTCTGACCTTCCCCTCTCTGACCCTGAACGATTAGTCCTCAGCAAAGGCCTGAGCTTCATCCCCTTACGCCCCCATCTTAATGAATTTCGAGCTCGGCACGATGCTGAGCTCTTTTTCCGTCGCCTTCGTCTCCGTGCCCACTTCTTTGGCCAGGAGTCTTCCCCCCGCACAGCTGACCCTTTCTCCCGCTTTCGAAATTCTCATTCTACTTGGACCCCTCCGTCTGGCCTCTTACCCTCTCTAGATCTCTTCATTGCTAACTGCCGACGTGACATCGGCCGTCTCAATTTCTCTGCTCCCCTCTCTCACTCCAACCTACCTCCCTCTGAACTTGCAGCACTCCGTTCTCTCAGATCCAACCCTAACATTATCATTAAACCTGCTGACAAGGGTGGTGCTGTTGTTGTTTGGCGAACCGACCTCTACCGGGCGGAGGCTGAACGCCAACTCTCCGACACCTCCTCCTACCTCCGCCTGGACCATGACCCCACTAGCAAACATCAGGCCATTGTTTCCAAGACTGTCACTGACCTCATCTCCTCTGGAGATCTTCCCTCCATGGCCGCCAACCTCATAGTCCCCCAACCTCGCACAGCCCGCTTCTACCTCCTTCCCAAGATCCACAAACAGAACTGCCCTGGTAGACCCATCGTTTCAGCCTGTCCTTGCCCCACGGAACTTATCTCTTCCTATCTCGACTCTATTTTTTCTCCCCTTGTCCAGTCTCTTCCCACCTACATTCACGACTCTTCCGACGCCCTCCGTCACTTTAACAGTTTCCTGGCCCCAACCGTCTCCTTTTCACAATGGACGTCCAATCCCTCTACACTTCTATCCCCCACCAGGACGGCCTGAGGCCGTTCCGTTTCTACCTTGAACAGAGGCCCAACCAGTCCCCATCCACCACCACCCTCCTCCGCCTGGCTGAACTTGTTCTCACATTAAACAACTTCTCCTTTGACTCCAGTCACTTCCTCCAAATTAAAGGTGTTGCTATGGGAAGCTGCATGGGCCCTAGCTATGCCTGCCTGTTCATGGGATATGTGGAACATTCTTTGTTCCAGTCCTACTCAGGTCCCCTCCCTCACCTCTTTTTCCGGTACATCGATGACTGTATCGGTGCCGTTTCCTGCTCTCGACCTGAACTAGATAAGTTCATTCACTTTACTTCCAATTTCCACCCTTCCCTCACCTTCACATGGTCCATCTCCGACTCTTCCCTTCCCTTCCTTGACTTCTCCGTCTCCATTTCTGGCGATCGGCTTTCGACAAACATCCACTACAAGCCCACTGACTCCCACAGCTACCTGGACTACACTTCCTCCCACCCCGCTTCCTGTACGGACTCTATTCCATTCTCCCAGTTTCTCCGTCTCCGCCGCGTCTGTTCTGACGATGCCACCTTCCATACCAGTGCTTCCGACATGTCTTCCTTTTTCCTCAACCGAGGATTCCCCTCTACTGTGGTTGAAACGGCCCTTGACCGTGTCCGTTCCATTTCCCGCACTTCTGCTCTCACCCCTTCCCCTCCCTCCCGGAACCACGATAGGGATCCCCTTGTCCTCACCTTTCATCCCACCAGCCTCCACATTCAACAGATAATCCGCCGCCATTTCCGCCACCTCCAACGTGATCCCACCACCAAACACATCTTCCCCTCACCTCCCCTTTCAGCATTCCGAAGGGACCGCTCCCTTCGCGACACCCTGGTCCACTCCTCAATCACCCCTAACAGCCCTTCTCCTTCGCCTGGCACCTTCCCGTGCAAGCGCAGGAGTTGCAACACATGCCCTTTTACCTCCTCCCTTCCCACTGTCCAGGGCCCCAAACACCCCTTCCAGGTGAAACAGCGATTTACTTGTACTTCTTGCAATTTAATATACTGTATTCGCTGCTCACGATGCGGTCTCCTCTACATTGGGGAGACCAAACGCAGATTGGGTGACCGCTTTGCGGAACACCTCCGTATAGTCCGTAAGGGTGACCCTGAGCTTCTGGTCGCCTGTCACTTTAATTCTCCGCTTCACTCCCACTCTGATCTCTCTGTCCTCGGCCTCTTACACTGTTCCAATGAAGCTCAACGTAAGCTCGAGGAACAGCACCTCATCTTTCGATTAGGCACTTTACAGCCTTCCGGACTTAACATCGAGTTCAACAATTTCAGACAATAATCCCTGCCCCCATTTTTCATGCTGTATGATTTTGCCATTCCCATTTGCAACATTTTATCTTTCCTGCCTCTTACATAAGCACAGTATATTCTTTCAACTGCTTCCTCCCCTCCTAAACCCCCCCCTGCCGCTGTCTCTGCACCTGCTTAATATCTGTTACATCTCCAGCTTTTTCCAGTTCTGATGAAGGGTCCCAGAACTGAAACGTTAACTCTGTTTCTCTCTCCACGGATGCTGCCTGGCCTGCTGAGTATTTCCAGCATTTTCTGTTGTTATTTCAGATTTCCAGCATCCACAGTATTTTGCTATTGTTTCACAAATCCATGCTGGCTCATCTGAAACTTTGCGAGCTGTTCAGTCACCCGATCCTTAATTATAGACTCTAGCAATTTCCTGACAACAGATGTTAGGCTAACTGATGTATAATTACCTGGATTCCCTCTCCCGCCATTCTTAAAAAGTGGAGTGACATGCGCAATTTTCCAATCTAAAGGGTCGGTTCCTGAATCGAGAGAACATTGGAAGATTATAGTTAGGGCATCTGCAATGTGCTCACCTACTTCCTTTAAAAACCCTGGGATGCAAACCATCTGGTCCTGGGGATTTGTCACTCTTTAATGCCATTATTTTCTTCATTACTGTTATTTTACTTACATTAATTTTATTGAGTCCCTGTTCCCGATTCAAAATTAGTTTCTTTGGGATTTCGAGCATGCTATCCTCTTCTTCTACTGTAAATAACTGACGCAAAGTAATTATTCAATGTGTCCGCCATTTCCCCATTGTCGTTGAAAATATCACCACTTGCAGTTTTGAAGGGGCCAACATTGCTCCTGACCACCCTCTTTTTTCTAATGTAATTGTAAAAATTCTTCGTATTGATTTTGATATCCATTGCAAGTTTCTTTTCATACTCCCTTTTTGTAGCTCTTACTATCTGTTTTGTGACCCTTTGTTGTTCTTTGTATCTTTCCCATTCACCAGGTCTGTGTTATTTTTTTGCATTTTTGTCTGCCCTTTCCTTTAGTTTTATGCTGTCCCTTCCCTCTTTAGTTGTCCACAGCTGTTGTTTTTTGGCAAGTAGAGCTCTTGCCCCTCAGGGGTATAAACTGGTTCTGTATCGCGTTAAATTCTTTTTAAACATCTTCGACTGATCGTCTGTCGTTTTGCCCAGTGACAGATTTGCCCAGTTTACTGTGGACAGTCTCTGCCTCATCCCGTTGAAAGGCGGCCTTACCTAAGTCTAGAATCTTGTATGATTGTTTGTGGAGCTATTTCCCAGTTGTTTGTAACCCAGAATCAGTGGGTTGAAATCTTGCTTTGCGATATTAGTATTGGACATGGTAACAACAACAACTTGCATTTATATAGCGCCTTCAACATAGTAAAACATCCCAAATCGCTTCATAGCTTCACACGAAATTCCATTTTAACTGTTATGATTTGACGATGTGGAGAATGAATGAGTCAGAGAGAAAAAACAAATCACCACAAGCTAAATGTGATGACCTTGTCAGTGGTTTATATATTGATGGAGTGAGTTAAATATAATGCCTGGATGAGCCTCAGTGGTCTGGGGTGCAGGCTTCAAACCTGTAGCTGTCTAGCGACAGAGTGGCTCAATTCCACCTTCCAGGCGGTGCTCTTGACTCTCATCTTCAATACAAACTTTAAAAAAAAAAAATTCTTTTCATTTAGGCCAGTGTGTGACTGCTCACAATATATACCAACAACAGCTTGTGTTGATCAAATCATTGAATCTTAGAGACACAGAAGGAGGCCATTTGGCCCGTCGCGCCTCTTTGGAAGAGCTGTTCAATTTAGTCCCACACCCCCAGCTTTTTCCCAATAACACTGCAAGTTAATTCTCTTTCAAATACATGTCCAATTGACTTTTGTAATTTTGTATAGGAACAGCAGTAGGCCATTTAGCTCCCCGCAAGCCTGTTC
Organism: Squalus acanthias; assembly: GCA_030390025.1. Classification (NCBI taxonomy): domain Eukaryota; kingdom Metazoa; phylum Chordata; class Chondrichthyes; order Squaliformes; family Squalidae; genus Squalus; species Squalus acanthias. The sequence goes on from CM059433.1 coordinate 126,277,907, forward strand.
CGCCATTCAATGAGATCATGGTTGATCTGCGACCTAACTCCAGATACCCGACCTTCGCCCATATCCCTTAATATCTTTGGTTAACAAAAAGTTATCAATCTCTGATTTAAAATTAACAATTGATCTAGTATCAATTGCCGTTTGAGGAAGAGAGTTCCAAACTTCTACCACCCTTTGTGTGTAGAAGTGTTTCCTAACTTCACTCCTGAAAGGTCTGGCTCTAATTTTTAGACTATGACCCCTAGTCCTAGAATCCCCAACCAGCGGAAATAGTTTCTCTCTATCTACCCAATCTGTTCCCCTAATATCTTGAAAACTTCGATCAGATCACCCCTTAACCTTCTCAATTCTAGGGAATACAATCTTAATTTATGTAATCTTTCCTCGTAACATAACCCTTGAAGTCTGGGTATCATTCTGGGAAACCTACGCTGCACTCCCTCCAAGGCCAATATATCCTTCCTAAGGTGTGGTGCCCAGAACTGCTCACAGTACTCCAGGTGTGGTCTAACCAGGGTTTTGTATAGCTGCAGCATAACTTCTACCCCTTTGTATTCTAGTCCTCTAGATATAAAGGCCAGCATTCCATTAGCCTTTTTGATTATTTTCTGTACCTGTTCATGACATTTTAATGATCTATTTACCTGAACCCCCAAGTCCATTTGGACATCCACTGTTTTTAGCTTTTCACCATTTAGAAAGTATCTGTTCTATCCTTTTTAGGTCCAAAGTGGATGACCTCACATTTTCTTACATTGAAATCCATTTGCCACCGTTTTGCCCATTCACTTAATCTATCAATATCCCTTTGTAATGTTCTGCTTTCATCTATACTGCTCACAAGGCCGCCCATCTTTGTTTCATCGGAAAATTTGGATATTTGACTTTCTATGCCATCATATAAGTCGTTAATAAATATTGTGAATAATTGAGGCCCAAACACAAATCCCTGTGGGACACCACTAGTCACATCCTGCCAATTTGAGTACCTACCCATTATCCCTACAGCTTGTCTCCTGCCGCTCAGCCAATTTCCTAACCAGGGCAATAATTTGACCTCAATTCTGTGGGCTTCTACCTTAGTTAACAGTCTCTTATGAGGGACTTTATCAAATGACTTCGGGAAGTCCATGTAAATAACATCCATAGACCTTCCCCTGTCCACTACTATAGTCACCTCTTCAAAAAATTCAATCCGGTTTGTCAGGCATGACCTACCTTTCACAAATCCACGCTGGCTCAACTGAAAATTTGCGAGGTGTTCAGTCACCCTATCCTTAATTATAGACTCTAGCAATTTCCTGACAACAGATGTTAGGCTAACTGGTCTATAATTACCTGGATTCCCTCTCCCACCATTCTTAAAAAGTGGAGTGACATGCGCAATTTTCCAATCTAAAGGGTCGGTTCCTGAATCGAGAGAACTTTGGAAGATTATAGTTAGGGCATCTGCAATGTGCTCACCTATATCCTTTAAAAACCCTGGGATGGAAACCATCTGGTCCTGGGGATTTGTCACTCTTTAGTGCCATTATTTTCTTCATTACTGTTATTTTACTTACATTAATTTTATTGAGTCCCTTTCCCTGATTGAATATTAGTTTCCTTTGGATGTCTGGCATGCTATCCTCTTCCTCTACTGTAAATACTGACGCATAGTAATTATTCAACATATCCGCCATTTCCCCATTGTCATTGAAAATATCACCACTTGCAGTTTTGAAGGGGTAAACATTGCTCCTGACCACCCTCTTTTTTCTAATGTAATTGTAAAAATTCTTTGTTTTGATTTTGATATCCATTGCAAGATTCTTTTCATACTCCCTTTTTGTAGCTCTTACTATCCGTTTTGTGACCCTTTGTTGTTCTTTGTATCTTTCCCATTTGCCAGGATCTGTGTTATTTTTTGCATTTTTGTATGCCCTTTCCTTTAGTTTTATGCTGTCCCTTCCCTCTTTCATTGTCCACAGCTGTTTTTTTTGGCAAGTAGAGCTCTTGCCCCTCAGGGGTATAAATTGGTCCTGTATCACGATAAATTACTTTTTAAACATCTTCCACTGATCTTCTGTCGTTTTACCCAGTGACAGATTTGCCCAGTTTACTGTGGACAGTCTCTGCCTCATCCCGTTGAAAGTCGGCCTTACCTAAGTCTAGAATCTTGTATGATTGTTTGTGGAGCTATTTCCCAGTTGTTTGTAACCCAGAATCAGTGGGTTGAAATCTTGCTTTGTGATATTAGTAATGGACATGGTAACAACAACAACTTGCATTTATATAGCGCCTTCAACATAGTAAAACATCCCAAATCGCTTCATAGCTTCACACGAAATTCCATTTTAACTGTTATGATTTGATGATGTGGCGAATGAATGAGTCAGAGAGAAAAAACAAATCACCACAAGTTAAATGTGATGACCTTGTCAGTGGTTTATATATTGATGGAGTGAGTTAAATATAATGCCTGGATGAGCCTCAGTGGTCTGGGGTGCAGGCTTCAAACCTGTAGCTGTCTAGCGACAGAGTGGCTTAATTCCACCTTCCAGGCGGTGTTCTTGACTCTCATCTTCAATACAGACTTTAAAAAAAAAATATTCTTTCCATTTAGGCCGGAGTGTGACTGCTCACAATATATACCAACAACAGCTTGTGTTGATCAAATCATTGAATCTTAGAGACAGAAGAGGCATTGGCCTGTCGCGCCTCGTTGAAAGAGCTGTTCAATTTAGTCCCACATCCCCAGCTTTTTCCCAATAACGCTGCAAGTTAATTCTCTTTCAAATACATGTCCAATTTACTTTTGTAAGTTTGTATAGGAACAGGAGGAGGCCATTCAGCCCCTTGAGCCTGTTCCGCCATTCAATGAGATCATGGCTGATCTGTGACCTAACTCCATATACCCGACCTTCGCCCATATCCCTTAATAGCTTTGGTTAACAAAAAGTTATCAATCTCTGATTTAAAATTAACAATTGATCTAGTATCACTTGCCATTTGAGGAAGAGAGTTCCAAACTTCTACCACCCTTTGTGTGTAGAAGTGTTTCCTAACTTCACTCCTGAAAGGTCTGGCTCTAATTTTTAGACTATGACCCCTAGTCCTAGAATCCCCAACCAGCGGAAATAGTTTCTCTCTATCTACCCTATCTGTTCCCCTTAATATCCTGAAAACTTCAATCAGATCACCCCTTAACCTTCTAAATTCTAGGGAATACAACCTTAATTTATGTAATCTTTCCTCGTAACATAACCCTTGAAGTCTGGGTATCATTCTGGGAAACCTACGCTGCACTCCCTCCAAGGCCAATATATCCTTCCTAAGTGTGGTGCCCAGAACTGCTCACAGTACCCCAGGTGTGGTCTAACCAGGGTTTTGTATAGCTGCAGCATAACTTCTACCCCCTTGTATTCTAGTCCTCTAGATATAAAGGCCAGCATTCCATTAGCCTTTTTGATTATTTTCTGTACCTGTTCATGACATTTTAATGATCTATGTACCTGAACCCCCCATGTCTCTATGGACCTCCTCTGGTTTTAGCTTGTCACCATTTAGAAAGTACCCTGTTCTATCCTTTTTAGGTCTGAATGGATGACCTCACATTTCCTTACATTGAAATCCATTTGCCACAGTTTTGCCCATTCACTTAATCTATCAATATCCCTTTGTAATTTTATGCTTTCATCTATATTGCTCACAAGGCCGCCTATCTTTGTGTCATTGGCAAATTTGGATATATGACTTTCTATGTCATCATCTAAGTTGTTAATAAATATTGTGAATAGTTGAAGCCCCAACACAGATCCCTGCAGGACACCACTAGTCACATCCTGCCAATTTGAGTACCTACCCATTATCCCTACTGCCTGTGTCCTGCCACTCAGCCAATTTCCTAACCAGATCAATATTTTGCCCTCAATTCTGTGGGCTTCTACCTTAGTTAACAGTCTCTTATGTGGGACTTTATCAAATGCCTTCTGGAAGTCCATATAAATAACATCCATAGACATTCCCCTGTCCACTACTATAGTCACCTCTTCAAAAAATTCAATCAGGTTTGTCAGGCATGACCTACCTTTCACAAATCCATGCTGGCTCAACTGAAAATTTGCGAGGTGTTCAGTCACCCTATTGTGTACAGTTTTGGTCTCCTTACCTAAGGAAGGATATACTTGCCATAGAGGGAGTGCAACGAAGGTTCACCAGACTGGTTCCTGGGATGGGGGATTGTCCTATGAGGACAGATTGAGTACACTAGGCCTACATTCTCTAGAGTTTAGAAGACTGAGAGGTGATCTCATTGAAACATACAAAATTCGTACAGGGCTTTACAGGGTAGATGCAGGGAGGATGTTTCCTCTGGCTGGGGAGTTTAGAACCAGGGGTCACAGTCTCAGAGTATGGTGTCGGCCATTTAGGACAGAGATGAGGAGAAATTTCTTCACTCAGAGGGTGGTGAATCTTTGGAATTCTCTACCCCAGGGGCTGTGGAGGCTCAGTCATTAAGTATATTCAAGACAGAGATCGATAGATTTTTGAATATTAAGGGAATCAAGGGATATGGGGATAGTGCAGGAAAGTGGAGATGAGGTAGAAGATCAGCCATGATCTTATTGAATGGCGGAGCAAGCTGAAAGGGCCGAATTGCTTACTCCTGCTCCTATTTCTGATGTTTTTATGTTCTTATTCCTATTCCACTCATCACCATTGCGGGGGGTACCGTTATGTCTCACCATTCACTGCAACTCACTAAGCCACTTCCAAAGGTGCGCACAAATCTGTCCAAGAACGCAAAGTGTTGAAAATAAAGATTTCAATGTTTGACGGCACATTAACAGAAACTTCACATGAACATTGGCTCAAACACACAAGTGCCTACCCTTGTGTGTTGTTAGTTAGTATGATTGGACTAGGATGAGGGTGAGTGTGAGGGGTGGCTAGTGAGATGGGGATGTGATAATATAGATAGAGAGGGATGGGTGGAGTTGCAAGGTAAGTTGGTGTGCGTAAGGATGTGCAGGAGTTGGGTAGGGAAGGCAGAGTGATGGGGATGTAATGAGTGGCACAGCAGGATGAGGTTGAGTGTGGCTTTGCAGTAACGATTCGTGATCTACTGAGATCATTGAAAGGTTTGCGCCACTGCAGCCTGGTCCTCCTGATGATGCTCCTGCTTGTGTCCTCCTATGCAATGTGCAACCAGGCTGCGTTGGTCTCCTGGGGAGGTCTCTTCCGCCCATTGGAAGGGAAGAGGACCTCCTTGCGTGCTGTGACTCCCTCCATAAGCATATGGAGGGAGTCATGGAAGAGCCTGGGTGCAGCCGTGCACCTCTGTGCAGTGCTTGTCAGTGTTTGCAGCACTTCAATGCTGTAGAACACTGAAAGCACAAATGTCAAAGTAAATGTTGTTATAAAACACATTTTGTTGTGCACTTGAGTAGTAACAAATTCAGTCTTCTGGTTATAATCATTTTATTCTTTAACTTCAGTATTAAAAGCAATTTACAACCTGAGTATTGTCACAGATAAGTGTGCGAACCTAGGCATGGGTCCTGTCTCGTACTGCTTAAACAAATGAAAAAGCTTATATTTATACACTGTTTTCTTATCAAACTGGAACTGGCATTGCCTAATATGGTAGTCTCTGGCTACAGCATAGTCCAGAGATACAAGGCTACATTTTCTTCAACATGCTGTGGTAAGCCTAACCCTTCTAGTTTCTAGACATTCTTACCGCAAATAAACATATCCAAGGCTGGTTGGTTGCGAACACCAGCAGTTGCTAAGTGAAATCTGTATCTCTCTCTCACTCTATCTCTCTCTCTCTCTAATGATGCCATCCACCTTTTTTTCCTATATTCAATGAACTAAACATGAACACCTTTCAGAAGCTGAATTAACCGAGTTCCATATGCCAACACTTTGTATCTCACTCATGCTGTACCTGCCTTGGGAGTGTTTGATGGGATAGTGTAGAGAGTGCTTTCCTCTGTATCTAACCGTGTTGCAGCTGGCCTGGGAGTGTTTGATAGGACATAGTAGAGGGAGCTTTACTCTGTATCTAACCTGTGCTCAGCCTGCCCTGGGAGTGTTTGATGGGACAGTGTAGATGGAGTTTTACTCTGTATCTAAGCTGTGCTGTACCTGCCCTGGGAGTGTTTGATGGGACAGAGTAGAGGGAGCATTACTCTTTATACCTTGAGTGGGAGGGGCTTGGGCTGCTTTGTGACATGTTTCCTGGCTCCTTTGTGATGTCACCTGGAGACAGGTTTACGCCCCTGGCTACACAGCATCAGTGGGAGTCACTGTGGGAGGAGCTGGACTTCGCAGCTGACACTGTGAGTGCGTTTAGTCCCTATAAATTTAATATTAAGGTAAGTAATTCAACCAAATGTCATACAATCATAGTATGGTTACAGTACAGAAGGAGGCCATTCAGCCCATCGAGCCTGTCCCACTCCCTCGCCCTTTCCCCTAGCCTGCAAATTTTTTCCTTCAGATACTTATCCAATTCCCTTTTGAAAGACATTAATTACAAATATATTCACATTAAATATAATCATAGTAACAAAAATAGTCCAATTGTATTCCACTTAAATTCTAGAATTAATATTCATTTTTAGATTCGAAGATTCTTGGCATGAACAGTATCTCTGGAAGGTGGAGAAAGAGGAGTCGAATCATCATCACACTTACTGGGACTGGAAAAGGTCGCTGGATTCACAGAGAAGATCTGGTGGGAACAAGAACCCCAGAGGTGAGAGTCTAACCAGCTGCTGGGAGCTGTCTGACAGCTGCCATAAGGCTCAGCCTTTGATGCGACAAGTTGACCTGAATTTAACTCGAATGTAAAGCTAGCCAATACCTCACCTGGGAGTGCTTGACACTTACATGTAGAGGAAGTTTTATTCTGTGTTCTTACAGTGCAGTACCTGAGCTGGTGTGCTTCATTGGATAGTTTCAGAGGAGCTGCACGTAGCAGTTAACACATGCTGGATCTGAGTTGGCTGTGTTTGGTGAACCAATTTAGAGAGAGCTTCACTCTGTATCTAACCCGTGCTCAGCCTGCCCTGGGAGTGTTTCATGGGAAAGTGTAGATGGAGCATTACTCACTATATAACCACATGCTGTACCTGCTCTGGGAGTGTTTGATGGGATAGTGTAGATGGAGCTTTCCTCTGTATCTAACTCATGCTGCACCTGCCCCTGGGAGTGTTTGATGGGATAGTGTAGATCAAGCTTTACTCTGTATCTAACCCATGCTCTGCCTGCCCAGGGAGTGTTTGATCAGACAGTGTAGAGGGAGCTATACTCTGTACCTAAACTGTGCTGTACCTGGCCTGGGAGTGTCTTATGGGATAGTACAGAGGGAGCTTTACCCCATTATTGTCCATGATGCACCCTCCAAGTAATCCTTTGATGATCCCACCACTTGATACCCCTGAAGATCCCTCCACTTATTGCCTATGACGCCCTTCCTGTTACAGGGAATAGACTTGTTTCAGAGCACAAAGGAGGATGCACTAAGTATGATTTTTCAGAATTCATTAGACTCGGGAACAGTGCCCATGGATTGGAGGGTAGCTAACGTTACCCCACTATTCAAAAAGGGGGGTAGGGAAAAAGCAGGTAATTACAGACCTGTAAGCCTTACATCAGTTGTGGGCAAAATGCTGGAGTCCATCATTAAGGATGAAATAGCGGAGCACTTAGCAAATGGGGACAGGATAGGACAGAGTCAACATGGATTTACAAAGGGTAAATCGTGCTTGACTAATCTATTGGAATTTTTTGAGGGAGTAACTGGTAAAATAGATGGGGGAGAGCCAGTAGATGTGGTGTACCTGGACTTCCAAAAGGCCTTCGATAAGGTCCCACATAAAAGATTAGCATGGAAAATTGAAGCTCATGGGATAAAGGGGAAAGTATTGACGTGGATAGAGAACTGGCTGTCAGATAGAAAACAGAGAGTTGGAATAAATGGCTCATTTTCTGAATGGCAGGCAGTAACAAGTGGGGTACCGCAGGGATCTGTCCTGGGTCCCCAGCTGTTCACAATTTACATTAATGACCTGGATCAGGGAGTCGGATGCAGCATTTCCAAATTTGCAGACGACACTAAACTAGGAGGGGGGGTGGGCTCAGAGGAGGAGACCAGGAAGCTCCAGAGCGATTTGGACAGACTGGGTGATTGGGCGGATAAATGGCAGATGCACTATAATGTGGACAAGTGCGAAGTTATCCACCTTGGGTGCAGGAACGGGAGGGCAAATTATTATTTAAATGGCAATAAATTGGGAGAGGGGGAAGTACAGAGAGACCTGGGTGTTCTTGTACACCAGTCACTGAAGGCGAGCATGCAGGTGCAACAGGCGGTCAAGAAGGCAAACGGTATGCTGGCCTTCATAGCAAAAGGGTTGGAATACAGGAACAGGGATACCTTGCTGCAGCTGTACAGGGCACTGGTGAGACCACACCTCGAGTACTGTGTACAGTTTTGGTCGCCTCATCTGAGGAAAGATGTTCTTGCCATGGAGGGGGTGCAGCGGCGATTCACCAGGCTGATACCAGGAATGGCGGGATTGACCTATGAGGAGAGACTATGTAGTTTAGGGATGTACACACTGGAGTTTAGAAGATTGAGAGGGGACCTCATAGAAGTGTATAAAATTCTGACAGGTCTAGACAGACTAGATGCAGAAGGAATGTTTCCCTTGGCGGGTGAGAACAGAACTAGAGGACATAATTTAAGGATAAGGGCTAAACCATTTAGGACAGAAATGAGGGGGAATTTCTTCACTCAGAGGGTGGTGAACCTGTGGAACTCATTGCCACAGAGGGCAGTGTACGCCAGCTCATTAAATATATTTAAGAGGGAATTAGATATATTTCTACAGGCAAAAGGGGTTAAGGGTTACGGAGAGAAGGCGGGGATGGGATACTGAATTGGAGGATCAGCCATGATCTCATTAAATGGCGGAGCAGGCTCGAAGGGCCGGATGGCCTACTCCTGCTCCTATCTTCTATGTATTCTATGTATTCTATGTAATATCATTGCCAGTGAGTTTAGTCCTTATAAATAGGGGAAATAATAGAACAATTTAATATTAAGGTAAGTAATTCAACAAATGTCATTAATTACAAACATATTCAAAGTAAATATAATCATAGTCACAAAAATAGACCGAATGTATTCCAATTACAGATTCTAGAATTAATATTAATTTTTATATTAAATGTTTCATGTAGTGAAGAGTATCTCAGGAGGGTGGGAGAGAGTGGAGCCGAACCATCATCACACTAACTGGGACTGGAGAAATGTCGCTGGATTCACAGAGCAGATCTGGTGGGACCAAGACCCTCAATGTCAAAGACGGGATGAAACAAGAAGCCCCAAGAATGATTGTAAAGGTGAGGAACTTTACTGAGGATCCCATCAGTCCAGGATTTTGCCAAGGTGAGAGTCTAACCATCTACTGGGTGCTTCTTCGACAAATGCCATAAGGGACTGCCTTTGATGCGACTAGTACAGCAGAGCTCAACTTGTATGTAAAGCTAGCCCATACCTGGGACTGCTTGACACTTACATGTAGTGGGATTTTTATTCTAAGTTCATCCCATGCTGTACCTGAGCTGTTGTGCTTCATTGGGTAGTGTCAGAGGAGCTGTACGCTGAATTTAAAACATGCTGGATCTGAGTTGGCTGTGTGTGATCAACCAATTTAGAGAGAGCTTTACACTTCATCTAAGTTGTACTGTACCTGGCCTGGGAGTGTTAGATGGTAATGTAAAGTGGGAGGCTTTACTCTGTATCTAAGCAGCGCTATACCAGGCCTGGGAGTGTTTAATGGGACACTGTAGAAGGAACTTTACTCTATATCTAACTGAGACTGACTGATTGACTTTCTTTCATATACCCAGCATGGGCTTGAACTCAGATACTTTCCGCATACTCACAGAGATCAGCGCGAGAGCACAAAACATCCCAAACACAGGAGCTGACCCTGAGATGGTGCGACACGAACTCTGCAGCTACATTAGCAACCTTTAGAGATGAACCCCTGTCCGCGCCCATCCTACTTTATCATTTTCTTGTGGTTACAGTTGGAATATTGCAGGTGTGTGACGTCAAGCCTAAGGAATTTCCCACCTTTGACCTCTTCAATTATTTTATTTCAGCTCAGCTTTGAAGACCAGGACTGTCCTTCAGATGTCACGCATTTCCTGACAGCGCAGTTCCAGCACTGGACATGTGACAAGAGAGTGACACCAAAGAGGTAGGACATGTGCAGCCACACTCATCAACATCCATCTTGCCCACACCTGTTGCTGTGCTGTGACAGATCGAGAAATGCTGGAGTTCCCCTGTGGAGGGAGGCAACGGCAGCTCTGCTGCAAAAGACAGTCAGTCACTCGACACAAGAGATGGTGAAGGAAAGAATCAGAAAATGTAAAGCTTTGAGGAACTGGATTCTGAACAAAATGAGGTTCCTCAGATCATGGCGTATTCACCCCAGATACATGTGTCAGAAATGTTTGTTGTCCACAATTAATCCTGAGTGCCTGCCGCTCAAGAGGAGTAACAGTCAATTCCAGATTAACACATATTGAGGCCTGTTACAAAGGTATTGGAAACCAAACAGGACAAAGACAAATAGCACTGAAGTATTGATCAATGGGAAGATCTGAATTATAGACAGATTCAATTTGATCCTGCAGGAAGGAAGGAAAAAAAAGAAGGAAGGAAGGTTCTAATCTGTAATAACCGGGACATTGAAGCACGAATGTGCTGTGCCATGGACTGAATAGGATCAACATTTCCCACTTTCAGACACTTTCCCACTGCTGATTATGGAGTGGGTTGGCCCCATTAGCTGGGCTTACAGTGAATCTCACCATTTGTTTCTAACGTCCAATGTGTTTAAATTCAGTTTATTGTTATGTTTCCTCTCCAGAGGCTGATGGTACAGAGCTGACCAACGTACAGACACTGGCCAACGCTGAATCAGAGGGGAAATTTATAGAGATTATTTTCTCCTCTTTTACCTCACCCATAACTCTTGGGAGACACAAGTGGTAACTTCTGGCTCCCTTAGTCACCATTCCTGTTAATGTTGGGCCAGATTGGGGACACAAGGCCCTGTCCCTCTGAAGTACTTAGATGACATCTCCATAGCCATGGAAAGCTTCATCTGACTGATGTAGAATCCAGTCTCTGGCACTTCATGAGTAGGAGGAGGATCCGCTCTAATGGCACCAACACTGTCCTTGGGTCTTCTTCTCCCATCAGCAGCAGAACATCCCTTTACCATCTCCTGCATCAAAAACTCGGGTTGACCTTACTGGTCTTCCTTTGATTCCTTTCCTTAGTTGGCAGACTTTCCTGCAGTCTATTTTTTGTAATTGTGAACCCAGGTGTAGGGCCCAGACCCAGTAGCAGCAGAGCATGATTGAGGCCAAAGGCAAATTTGTTGGAACAAATCTCTGGGACTTAGGAATAGAATGACTGTGGAGGCTAAAAAAGGTAAATAGAAAAAGAGGACACGAGAACAGGAAAAGGTTAAAGCAAAATTAAGTTACAATTAAGAAAAACAAGAAACACAATATATAAAACACAAGTTTTTAATTTTAATTTATTCATTGTCGGGATGTGGGCATCACTCGCAAGGCCAGCATTTATTGCCCATCCCTAGTTGCCCTTGAGAAGGTGGTGGTGAGCCGCCTTCTTGAACCGCTGCAGTCCATGTTGTGAAGGGACTCCCATAGTGCTGTTAGGTAGGGAGTTCCAGAATTCTGTGAGACTTGGAGGGGAACTTGGTGGTAGTGGTGTTCCCATGCGCCTGCTGCCCTTGTCTTTTGAGGTGGTAGAGGTCGCAGATTTGGGAGGTGCTGTCGTGGAAGCCTTGGCGAGTTGCTGCAGTGCATCTTGTAGATTGAACACACTGCAACCATGGTGTGCCATGGTGGAGGCAGTAAATGTTTAAGGTGGTGGATGGGATGCCAATCAAGCAGGCTGCTTTGTCCTGGATGGTGTTGAGGTTTTTGAGTGTTGTTGGAGCTGCACTCATCCAGGGACATGGAGAATATTCCATCACACTCCTGACTTGTGCTTTGTAGATGGTGGAAAGGTTTGGGGAGTCAGGAGGTGAGTCACTCGCCGCTAAGTACCCAGCGTCCGTCTAGTTCTTGCAGCCACAGCATTTATGTGGCCAGTCTAGTTAAGTTTCTGGTCAATGGTGTACCCCAGGATTTTGATGGTGGGGGATTCAACGATGGTTATGCCATTGAACGTCATGGGGAGGTGGTTAGACTCTCTCTTGTTGGAGATGGTCATTGTCTGGCACTTGTGTGGCACAAATGTTACTTGCCACTTATCATCCCCAACCTGAATGTTGTCCGGGTTTGCTGCATGTGGACACAGATTGCCTCATTATCTGACGCACTGCGAATGTAACTTGACACTGTGCAATCAGCAGCGAACATCCCCACTTCTGAAGGTCATTAATAAAGCAGTTGAAGATGTTGGGCCTAGGACACTGTCCTGAGTAACTGCTGCAGCGATGACCTGGTGCTGAGATGATTGGCCTCCAATAACCACAACCATCTTCCTTGTGCTAGATATGACACCATCCAGTGGAGAGTTTTCCCCCGATCCCCATTGACTTCAGTTTTGCTAGGGCTCCTTGGTGCCACACTCGGTCAAATGCTGCCTTGATGTCGAGGACAGTCACTCTCACCTCACCTCTGGAATTCAGCTCTTTTGTCCATGTTTGGACCAAGGCTGTAATGAGGTCAGGAGCCAAGTGTTGGCCTTCATTGCAAGAGGATTTGAGTACAGGAGCAAGGATGTCTTACTACAGTTGTACAGGGCCTTGGTGAGACCACACCTGGAGTACAGTGTGCAGTTTTGGTCTCCTTACCAAAGAAAGGATATACTTGCCATAGAGGGAGTGCAGCGAAAGTTCACCAGACTGATTCCTGGGATGACAGGATTGTCATATGAGGAGAGATTGGGTCGACTAGGCCTGTATTCACTAGAGTTTAGAAGAATGACAGGGGATCTCATTGAAACGTATAAAATTCTGACAGGGCTAGACAGACTGAATGCAGGGAGGATGTTTCCCCTGGCTGTGGGGTCTAGAACGAGGGGTCACAGTCTCAGGATACGGGATAGTACATTTAGGACTGAGATGAAGAGAAATTTCTTCACTCAGAGGGTGGTGAACCTGTGGAATTCTCTACCACAGAAGGCTGTGGAGGCCAAGTCACTGAATATATTTAAGAAGGTGATAGATAGATTTCTAGACACAAAAGGCATCGGGTATGGGGAGAGAGCGGGAATATGGTATTGAGATAGAGGATCAGCCATTCTCATATTGAATGGTGGAGCAGGCTCGAAGGGCCGAATGGCCTACTCCTGCTGCTATTTTTCTTTGTTTCTTTCTATGTTTCAAGTGGTCCTGGCGGAAACCAAACTGGGCATCGGTGAGCAGGTTATTTGAGCGTAAGTGCCGCTTGATAGCATTGTCAATGACAGCTTCCATCACTTTGCTAATGATGGAGAGATGGCTGATGGGGTGGTAACTGGCTGTTGGATTAGTCCAGCTTTTTCCGGACTGGACATACCTGGCCAATTTACCACTTTGTCGGGTAGATGCCAGTACTGGAGCAGCTTGGCTAGAGGTGCAGCTAGTTCTGGAGCACAGGTCTTCAGCTCTGCACCCGGGATGTTGCCGGGGCCCATAGCCTTTGCTGCATCCAGTGCACTCTACCGTTCTTGATATCACGTGGAGTGAAGCAAATTGGCTGAAGACTGGCTTCTGTGATGGTGGTGACCTCAGGAGCAGGCCGAGATGAATCGTCCACTTGGCACTTGTGGCTGAAGATGGTTGTGAAGGAATCAGACTAGGGTCCTGAATTTAAATAAAGGAAACTATGATGGTATGAGGCGCGAATTGGCTAGGATGGATTGGGGAACGTTACTTCAATGGTTGACGGTGGATAGGCAATGGCAAACATTTAAAGATCGCATGGATAAACTACAGAATTTGTTCATCCCTGTTTGGCATAAAAATAAAACAAAAAAGGTGACTCAACCGTGGCTAACAAGGGAAATTAGGGACAGCATAAGATCCAAGGAGAGGGCATATAAATTGGCCAGAAAAAGCAGCAAACCTGAGAATTGGGAGCAGTTTAGGATTCAGCAAAGGAGGACAAAGGGATTAATTAAGAGGGGGAAAATAGAGTATGAGAGTAAGCTTGCAGGGAACATAAAAACTGACTGTAAAAGCTTCTATAGATATGTGAAGAGAAAAAGATTGGTGAAGTCAAGCGTAGGTCCCTTGCAGTCAGAATCAGGGGAATTTATAATGGGGAACAAAGAAATGGCAGACCAATTAAATACATACTTTGGTTCTGTCTTCATAAAGGAGGACACAAATAACCTCCCAGAGATGTTGGATGGAGAACATACGGTCTGATGAAAGGGAGGAACTGAAAGAAATCAGTATTTGCAGGGAAATGGTGTTAGGGAAATTGACGGGATTGAAGGCCGATAAATCCCCAGGGCCTGATAATCTACATCCTAGGGTACTTAAGGAAGTGGCCCTAGAAATAGTAGATGCATTGCTGATCATCTTCCAACATTCGATGGAATCTGGAACTGTACCCATGGATTGGAGGGCAGCTAATGTTACCCCACTATTCAAAAAGGGTGGTAGAGAGAAAGCGGGGAATTATAGACCGGTAAGCCTGACATTGGTAGTGGGGAAAATGCTAGAGTCCATTATAAAGGATGTAATAGCTGAGCACTTGAAAAACAGTGACAGGATCGGACAAAATCAACATGGATTTACAAAAGGTAAATCGTGCTTGACTAATCTACTGGAATTTTTTGATGATGAGGGAGAACCAGTAGATGTGGTGTATTTGGACTTCAAAAGGCTTTCGATAAGGTCCCGCATAAGAGATTAGCATGTAAAGTTAAGGCACAAGGGATTGGGGGCAAGGTATTGACTTGGATAGAGAACTGGTTGGCGGACAGAAAGCAGAGAGTAGGAATTAATGGGTCTTTTTCCGAATGGCAAGTAGTGACTGGTGGGGTACCGCAGGGATCGGTCCTTGGACCCCAGCTATTCACAATATACATTAATGATCTAGATAAGGGAACTAAATGTAATATCTCCAAGTTTGCAGATGACACAAAGCTGGGTGGGAGTGTGTGCTGCGAGGAGGATACCGAGAAACTCCAGGATGATTTGACAGGTTGGGTGATTGGGCAGAAGTGTGGCAGATGCAATATAATGTGGATAAATGCGAGGTTATCCACTTTGGTGTCAAAAACAGAAAGGCAGACTATTATCTGAATGGCAATAGATTGGGAGAAGGGGAAGTGCAACGAGACCTGGGTGTCCTTGTGCACCAGTCGCTGAAAGTAAGCATGCAGGTGCAGCAGGCGGTGAAGAAGGCAAATGGTATGTTGGCCTTCATAGCGAAAGGGTTTGAGTATAGGAACAGGGATGTCCTGCTGCAGTTGTACAGGGCCTTGGTGAGACCACACCTTGAGTACTGTGTGCAGTTTTGGTCGCCTTATCTGAGGAAGGATGTTCTTGCCATGGAAGGAGTTCAGCGAAGATTCACAAGGCTGATACCTGGGATGGCAGGAATGACATATGAGGAGAGATTGGGTCGATTGGGCTTATACTCGCTGGAGTATAGAAGAATGAGAGGGGATCTCATCGCAACATATAAAATTCTGACAGGTCTGGACAAACTAGATGCAGGAAGAATGTTCCCGATGGTCGGAGAGTCCAGAACCAGGGGTCATAATCTAAGGATAAGGGGTAAGCCATTTAGGACAGAAATGAGGAAAAATTTCTTCACCCAGAGAGTGGTGAACCTGTGGAATTCTCTACCACATAAGGTAGTTGAGGCCAAGTCATTAAATATATTCAAGAATGAGTTAGATATATTTCTTAAAGCTAAAGGTATCAGGGGATATTGGGAGAAGGCAGGTACAGGGTACTGAGTTTGGATGATCAGCCATGATCTCATCGAATGGCGGAGCAGGCTCGAGGGGCCGAATGGCCTACTCCTGCTCCTATCTTCTATGTTTCTATGTTTCTATGTCTTCACAAAGGAGGACAAAATAACCTCCCAGAGATGTCGGGGAACATAGGGTCTAATGAGAGGGAGGAACTGAACGAAATCAGTATTTGTAGGGAAATGGTATAAGGGAAATTGATGGGATTGAAGTCCGATAAATCCCCAGGGCCTGATAATCTACATCCTAGGGTACTTAAGGAAGTGGCCCTAGAAATAGTAGATGCATTGCTGGTCATCTTCCAAACTTCTATAGACTCTGGAACAGTTCCCATGGATTGGAGGGTAGCTAATGTGAACCCACGATTTAAAAGAGGTGGTAGAGAGAAAATGGGGAATTATAGACCGGTAAGCCTGACATCGGTAGTGGGGAAAATGCTAGAGTCCATTCTAAAAGATGTAATAGCAGAGCACTTGGAAAACAGTGACAGGATCGGACAAAGTCAATATGGATTTACAAAAGGTAAATCATGCTTGACTAATCTACAGGGTGTAACTGGTAGAATAGATAAGGGAGAACCAGTACACGTGGTGTATTTGGACTTTCAGAAGGCTTTCGATAAGGTCCCGCATAAGAGATTAGCATGCAAAGTTAAAGCACATGGGATTGGTGGGGGTAAGGTACTGACTTGGATAGAAAACTGGTTGGCAGACAGGAAGAAAAGAGTTGGAATAAACAGGTCTTTTTCCGAGTGGCAGGCAGTGACTAGTGGGGTACCGCAGGGATCGGTGCTAGGACCCCAGCTATTCACAATATATATTAATGATCTAGACGAGGGAACTAGATCTAATATCACCAAGTTTGCAGACAGCACAAAGCTGGGTGGGCGTATGTGCTGCGAGGAGGTTGCAGAGAAACTGCAGTATGATTTGGACAGGTTGGGTGATTGGGCAGATGCATGGCAGATGCATGGATAAATGCGAGGATATCCACTTTGGTGGCAAAAACAGGAAGGCACATTATCTGAACGGCAATAGATTGGGAAAAGGGGAAGTGTAACGAGACCTGCGCGTCCTTGTGCACCAGTCGCTGAAGGTAAGCATGCAGGTGCAGCAGGCGGTTAAGAAGGCAAATGGTATGTTGGCCTTCATAGCGAGAGGATTCGAGTACAGGAGCGAGGATGTCTTGCTGCAGTTGTACAGGGCCTTGGTGAGACCACACCTTGAGTATTGTGTGCAGTTTTGGTCGCCTTATCTGAGGAAGGATGCTCTTGCCATGGAAGGAGTGCAGCGAAGATTCACCAGACTGATACCTGGGATGGCAGGAATGAGGTATGAAGAGAGATTGGGTCGATTAGGCTTATATTCGCTAGAGTTTAGAAGAATGAGAGGGGATCTCATTGAAACTTATAAAATTCTAACAGGACTTGACAGACTAGATGCAGGAAGGCTGTTCCCGATGGCAGGGGAGTCCAGAACCAAGGGTCACAGTCTAAGGATATGGGGTAAGCCATTTAGGACTGAGAGGAGGAGGAATTTCTTCACCTAGAGAGTGGTGAACCTGTGGAATTCTCTACCACAGAAGGCAGTTGAGGCCAATTCATTAAATATCTTCAAGCAGGAGTTAGATATATTTTTTAAGGCTAAGGGGATCAAGGGATATGGGGAGAAAGCAGGGACAGGGTACTGAATTTGGATGATCGAATGGCCTACTCCTGCTCCTATCTTCTATGTTTCTATGTTTCTATGACAGTCACTCTCACTTCACCTCTGGAATTCAGCTCTTTTGTCCATGTTTGGCCCAATGCTGTAATGAGGTCAGGAGCCAAGTGCTCCTGACGGAAACCAAACTGGTCATTGGTGAGCAGGTTATTTGGGCCTTTGTTAGTGCCGCTTGATAGCATTGTCGATGACAGCTTCGATCACTTTGCTGATGATGGCGAGATGGCTGGTGGGATGGTAACGGGCTGTCGGATTAGTCCAGCTTTTGGTGGACTGTACATACCTGTCCAATTTACCACTTTGTCGGGGAGATGCCAGTACAGGAACAGCTTGGATAGTGTTGCAGCTAGTTCTGGACACAGGTCTTCAGCTCTGCAGCCGCGATGTTGTCAGAACCGATAGCCTTTGCTGTATCCAGTGCGCTGTACCGTTCTTGATATCACGTGGAGTGAAGTGAATTAGCTGAAGACTGGCTTCTGTGATGGTGGGACCTCAGGAGCAGGCCGAGATGCATCATCCACTTGGCACTTGTGAGTGAAGATGGTTGCGAAGGCTTCAGCCTTGTCTTTTTCACTCACGTGCTGTGCTCCACCATCATTGAGGATGTGGATGCTCAAGGGGCCTCAGCCTCCCATTAGTTGTTTAATTGTCTATCACCATTCCCGACTGGATGTGACAGGACTGCAGAGCTTTGATCTGATCCATTGGGTGTGGGATCGCTTAGCTCTGTCTATAGCACGCTGCCTCCGCTGTTTAACATGCATATAGTCCTGTGTTGTAGCTTCACTAAGTTGATTTCTGATTTTCAGGTACACTTGGTGCAGCTCCTGGCATGCTCTTCAACACTCCTTATTGAACCAGGTGTGGTTTGATGGTAATGGTAGAATGAGGGATATGCCGGGCCATGAGTTTACAGATTATGGTGGAACACAATTCTGTTGCTGCTGATGGTCCACAGTGCCTCATGGATGCCCAGTTTTGAGCTGCTAGATGTGTTCTTAATCTATCCCATTTAGCACGGTGGTAGAGCCACACAACACGATGAAGGGGTGTCCTCAGTGGCTCGGTAGTACCATGATTGACCGAGCTGGCTGAGTCCTGACGGACATAGCAGCCAGACTGGTTCACGGCAGGTGGTGAGAGAACAAACACGAGCCACTACCGAGCAACACTTGGTGATGGACATTGAAATCCCCCACCCAGAGTACATTCTGTGCCCCAGCAGCCACAGTGCGCCGGATGAAGAGGGAGTAAGTGTTTAAGATGGTGGATGGGGTGCTGATTAAGCAGCCTGCTTTCCCCTGGATTTTGTCGAGCTTCGTGAGTGTTGTTGGAGCTGCAACCGTCCAGGCAAGTCGAGAATATTCCATCGCACTCCTGACTTGTGCCTTGTAGGTGGTGGAAAGGCTTTGGGGAGTCAGGAGGTGGTGAGTCCTTGGACCCCAGCTATTCACAATATACATTAATGATCTAGATAAGGGAACTAAATGTAATATCTCCAAGTTTGCAGATGACACAAAGCTGGGTGGGAGTGTGTGCTGCGAGGAGGATACCGAGAAACTCCAGGATGATTTGGACAGGTTGGGTGAGTGGGCAGAAGCGTGGCAGATGCAATATAACGTGGATAAATGCGAGGTTATCCACTTTGGTGTCAAAAACAGAAAGGCAGACAATTATCTGAATGGCAATAGATTGGGAGAAGGGGAAGTGCAACGAGACCTGGGTGTCCTTGTACACCAGTCGCTGAAGGTAAGCATGCAGGTGCAGCAGGCGGTGAAGAAGGCAAATGGTATGTTGGCCTTCATAGCGAAAGGGTTTGAGTATAGGAACAGGGATGTCCTGCTGCAGCTGTACAGGGCCTTGGTGAGACCACACCTTGAGTACTGTGTGCAGTTTTGGTCGCCTTATCTGAGGAAGGATGTTCTTGCCATGGAAGGAGTTCAGTGAAGATTCACAAGGCTGATACCTGGGATGGCAGGAATGGCATATGAGGAGAGATTGGGTCGATTGGGCTTATACTCGCTGGAGTATAGAAGAATGAGAGGGGATCTCATCGAAACATATAAAATTCTGACAGGTCTGGACAAACTAGATGCAGGAAGAATGTTCCTGATGGTCGGAGAGTCCAGAACCAGGGATCATAATCTAAGGATAAGGGGTAAGCCATTTAGGAAAGAAATGAGGATGAATTTCTTCACCCAGAGAGTGGTGAACCTGTGGAATTCTCTACCACAGAAGGTAGTTGAGGCCAAGTCATTAAATATATTCAAGAATGAGTTAGATATATTTCTTAAAGCTAAAGGTATCAGGGGATATGGGGAGAAGGCAGGTACAGGGTACTGAGTTTGGATGATCAGCCATGATCTCATCGAATGGCGGAGTAGGCTCGAGGGGCCGAATGGCCTACTCCTGCTCCTATCTTCTATGTTTCTGTGAGTCACTTGCGCAGAATACCCAACGTCTGACTAGCTCTTGTAGCTACAGTATTTATTTGGCTGATCTAGTTAAGTTTCTGGTCAATGGTGACCTCCAGGAAGTTGATGGTGGTGAATTCAATGATGGTAATGCTATTGAATGTCATGGGGAGGTGGTTAGACTCTCTCTTGTTGGAGATGGTCATTGTCTGGCACTTGTGTGGCACAAATGTTACTTGCCACTTATCATCCCCAACCTGAATGTTGTCCAGGTCTTGCTGCATGTGGACACAGACTGCCTCATTATCTGACGAATTGTGAATGTAACTTGACACTGTGCAATCAGCAGTGAACATCCCCACTTCTGAAGGTCATTAATAAAGCAGTTGAAGATGTTGAGCCTAGGACACTGTCCTGAGTAACTGCTGCAGCGATGACCTGGGCTGAGATGATTGGCCTCCAATAACCACAACCATCTTCCTTGTGCTACATATGACACCATCCAGTGGAGAGTTTTCCCCCGATGCCCATTGACTTCAGTTTTGCTAGGGCTCCTTGGTGCCACACTCGGTCAAATGCTGCCTTGATGTCGAGGACAGTCACTCTCACCTCACCTCTGGAATTCAGCTCTTTTGTCCATGTTTGGACCAAGGCTGTAATGAGGTCAGGAGCCAAGTGTTGGCCTTCATTACAAGAGGATTTGAGTACAGGAGCAAGGATGTCTTACTACAGTTGTACAGGGCCTTGGTGAGACCACACCTGGAGTACAGTGTGCAGTTTTGGTCTCCTTACCTAAGAAAGGATATACTTGCCATAGCGGGAGTGCAGCGAAGGTTCACCAGACTGATTCCTGGGATGACAGGATTGTCATATGAGGAGAGATTGGGTCGACTAGGCCTGTATTCACTAGAGTTTAGAAGAATGACAGGGGATCTCATTGAAACGTATAAAATTCTGAAAGGGCTAGACAGACTGAATGCAGGGAGGATGTTTCCCCTGGCTGAGGGGTCTAGAACGAGGGGTCACAGTCTCAGGATACGGGGTAGTACATTTAGGACTGAGATGAAGAGAAATTTCTTCACTCAGAGGGTGATGAACCTGTGGAATTCTCTACAGAAGGCTGTGGAGGCCAAGTCACTGAATATATTTAAGAAGGTGATAGATAGATTTCTAGACACAAAAGGCATCGGGTATGGGAGAGAGCGGGAATATGGTATTGAGATAGAGGATCAGCCATGATCATATTGAATGGTGGAGCAGGCTCGAAGGGCCGAATGGCCTACTCCTGCTGCTATTTTTCTTTGTTTCTTTCTATGTTTCAAGTGGTCCTGGCGGAAACCAAACTGGGCATCGGTGAGCAGGTTATTTGAGCGTAAGTGCCGCTTGATAGCATTGTCAATGACAGCTTCCATCACTTTGCTAATGATGGAGAGATGGCTGATGGGGTGGTAACTGGCTGTTGGATTAGTCCAGCTTTTTCCGGACTGGACATACCTGGCCAATTTACCACTTTGTCGGGTAGATGCCAGTACTGGAGCAGCTTGGCTAGAGGTGCAGCTAGTTCTGGAGCACAGGTCTTCAGCTCTGCAGTCGGAATGTTGCCGGGGCCCATAGCCTTTGCTGTATCCAGTGCGCTCTACCATTCTTCATATCACGTGGAGTGAAGCAAATTGGCTGAAGACTGGCTTCTGTGATGGTGGTGACCTCAGGAGCAGGCCGAGATGCATCGTCCACTTGGCACTTGTGGCTGAAGATGGTTGTGAAGGAATCAGACTAGGGTCCTGAATTTAAATAAAGGAAACTACGATGGTATGTGGCACAAATTGGCTAGGATGGATTGGGGAACGTTACTTCATCGTTGACGGTGGATAGGCAATGACAAACATTTAAAGATCGCATGGATAAACTACAGAATTTGTTCATCCCTGTTTGGCATAAAAATAAAACAAAAAAGGTGACTCAACCGTGGCTAATAAGGGAAATTAGGGATAGCATAAGATCCAAGGAGAGGACATATAAATTGGCCAGAAAAAGCAGCAAACCTGAGGATTGGGAGCAGTTTAGGATTCAGCAAAGGAGGACAAAGGGATTAATTAAGAGGGGGAAAATAGAGTATGAGAGTAAGCTTGCAGGGAACATAAAAACTGACTGTAAAAGCTTCTATAGATATGTGAAGAGAAAAAGATTGGTGAAGTCAAGCGTAGGTCCCTTGCAGTCAGAATCAGGGGAACTTATAATGGGGAACAAAGAAATGGCAGACCAATTAAATACATACTTTGGTTCTGTCTTCACAAAGGAGGACACAAATAACCTCCCAGAGATGTCGGGGAACATAGGGTCTAATGAGAGGGAAGAACTGAATGAAATCAGTATTTGTAGGGAAATGGTGTTAGGGAAATTGATGGGATTGAAGGCCGATAAATCCCCAGGGCCTGATAATCTACATCCTAGGGTACTTAAGGAGGTGGCCCTAGAAATAGTAGATGCATTGCTGGTCATCTTCCAAACTTCTATAGACTCTGGAACAGTTCCCATGGATTGGAGGGTAGCTAATGTAACCCCACTATTTAAAAGAGGTGGGAGAGAGAAAACGGGGAATTATAGACCGGTAAGCCTGACCTCAGTAGTGGGGAAAATGCTAGAGTCCATTCTAAAAGATGTAATAGCAGAGCATTTGGAAAACAGTGACAGCATCGGACAAAGTCAACATGGATTTACAAAAGGTAAATCATGCTTGACTAATCATCTGGAATTTTTTGAGGATGTAACTGGTAGAATAAAGGGAATTAGGGGTTACGGGGAGCGGCAGGAAATTGGACATGAGGCTGAGTTCGGATCGGTCAAGGCCCTGTGGGTGGCCGTGCGGGCCCAGGGGCTGAGTGGCCGGGTCCTGCTCCTACTTCTTGTGTTCTTTAGATTTGAGGTTAGGATCAGATCAGCTATGACCTTATTGAATGGCGGAGCAGGCTCGAGGGGCTGATTGGCCTAATCCTGCTCCTATTTCTTATGTTCTTATGTTCTTAATAGATAAGGGAGCACCAGTGGATGTGGTGTATTTGGACTTTCAGAAGGCTTTCGATAAGGTCCCGCATAAGAGATTGGCGTGCAAAGTTAAAGCACATGGGATTGTGGGGGTAAGGTACTGACTTGGATAGAGAACTGGTTGGCAGACAGGAAGCAAAGAGTTGGAATAAACGGGTCTTTTTCTGAGTGGCAGGCAGTGACTAGTGGGGTACCGCAGGGATCGGTGCTAGGACCCCAGTTATTCACAATATATATTAATGATCTAGACGAGGGTGTAGGGGGTGGTGTGGTAGGGGTCAGCCTCACCTCTGACTCAGCGAGCGGTTCGAATTGCTCCCTCACCCCTGGTTCTGGACCTTGGACTTATTTGGGGGTTGTGAATAAAGATGCAGTAGACAACAGTTTCCGATGAAAGAATTTTGACTTTTATTAAAAGAAAAGGTAACAAACTTAAAACACACTTAACTCTTAAACAGGTTGGGGAACACACGGTACAGGCGAGGGAGAACGACAATATACAAAAACCCTTATCCCTCCCAAAAATCCCACTATCTAGCTTGGTCTTGGTTTCAGGAGATCAGGGATAATGCTCACCAAACAGGGGTTTTGACAGTGCGAAATCCAGCCAGGTAAGTTGGTTGCGATTTTGAGGTACTCTCTTTTTGTCCTTTGGGGCCTGCCGTCCCCACATGGTACCAGTCTGTGAAATCTGCGATGGTGGTCTGGTCGTCGAGTTTTGTTGCGTTGGAGGCTTGTCGGGGCGGTACCTTCTGGGGCTGGACCGTGGGTTGAGCGATGCCGACTCGCTCCCAGCCTCCAGTGACCTTGGCTAGTGGCTGCTAGTGCTAGACCGTGTGCTGAGCGATGCCGACTCGCTCCCAGTGGCCTCAGCTCTAGCCCTTGCCTGGCCTAGTCTGTCCTTGCCTCCGATCTCGCCCCGGGTCTGCCCCGGGGCCTTGCTGCTTCTCTCCACCTCCTGCTCGTGTCGTGTGGTTGGTAGTGTCTTGCTGGAACTTGCTGCAACTGGAACAGAGCTGAGAGAGACTTTCTTGGGGGATTAGGCCCTCAATTATACTGTTCAGACACTTTGTCTTTTTCGCGCCAAAACCCCTTTCCTAAATCGGTTTCGTGTTGAAGTGATTTAGATTCAGTTGAGGCCTGTTCATTCCATTGTCTTAGTTTTGCGGGCTTGTTAAGTTTTGATGGTTTTAACTTGGTGTTAAATTGTCCTGATGGCTTCCGATGTCTCCCATTTAGGCAGGGTCTTTATCTACGTGCCAAATCTTGTCCCTACAGATACCTGGCTGATTGGTTTTTGATGAAGTAATGGCTGTACTAGATGTTTTATTGTTTACAGGCTTCTAACATCCTGTTTGGGCCTGGAGATATTCAAAAGGTGTCCTGAATTATTCAATTTTGGATGTGTTGTGAGGTTTTGGGTGAGGCTCTTCCTCCTGCCTGGATTGCAGTGCAAACAAATTCCAGACAGCTTGACCCCAAAAGTTGTCCACTGCCTCGCCACACCCCTTCGCAAAGGTATTTTTTTCCCCAGTCATTTTCAAAAGTCATTTTTCCTCAGGTTTTTTTCTTCCCTGATCTTTAAAATGTCCAAAACTGAGGTTTTTACCTCAAATCACTTCACTTATGTCCCATCATCCCAAATTCGTAGGAAAAATCCAAAAATCACCCCTTTCAGGGTTCTATACGAGTTTCTGGGGAATTTTGCGAAGCTTACAGGGAACTAGATGTAATATCTCCAAGTTTGCAGATGACACAAAGTTGGGTGGGGGTGTGTGTTGTGAGGAGGATACAGAGAAACTCCAGTATGATTTGGACAAGTTGGGTGATTGGGCAGGTGCATGGCAGATGCAGTATAATGTGGATAAATGCGAGGTTATCCACTTTGGTGGCAAAAACAGGAAGGCAGATTATTATGTGAACGGCAATAGATTGGGAAAAGGGGAAGTGCAACGAGACCTGGGGGTGCTTGTGCACCAGTCGTTGAAGGTAAGCATGCAGGTGCAGCAGGCGGTGAAGAAGGCAAATGGTATGTTGTCCTTCATAGCGAGAGGATTCAAGTACAGGGGCAAGGATGTCTTGCTGCAGTTGTACAGGGCCTTGGTGAGACCACACCTTGAGTATTGTGTGCAGTTTTGGTCGCCTTATCTGAGGAAGGACGTTCTTGCCATGGGGGGAGTGCAGCGAAGATTCACCAGACTGATACCTGGGATGGCAGGAATGACGTATGAGGAGAGATTGGGACGATTGGGCTTGTATTCGCTAGAGTTTAGATGAATGAGAGGGGATCTCATTGAAACTTATAAAATTCTAACAGGACTAGACAGACTAGATGCAGGAAGGATGTTCCCGATGGCGGGGGAGTCCAGAACCAGGGGTCACAGTCTCAGGATAAAGGGTAAGCCATTTAGGACTGAGATGAGAAGGAATTTCTTCACCCAGAGAGTGGTGAACCTGTGGAATTCTCTACCACAGAAGGCAGTTGAGGCCAATTCATTAAATAT
Organism: Squalus acanthias; assembly: GCA_030390025.1. NCBI lineage: Eukaryota > Metazoa > Chordata > Chondrichthyes > Squaliformes > Squalidae > Squalus > Squalus acanthias. The sequence continues at coordinate 126,303,621 of CM059433.1, forward strand.
ATTCAAGAAGGAGATAGATATATTTCTTAAGGCTAAAGGGATCAAGGGATATGGGGAGAAAGCAGGGACAGAGTACTGAATTTGGATGATCAGCCATGATCTCATTAAATGGCGGAGCAGGCTCGAGGGGCCGAATGGTCTATTCCTGCTCCTATCTTCTATGTTTCTATCCCCATGATAGAGTGATTGGAATGCCCACAATCTACTGGGACTGGGTAGGCTTCAGAGGTTAGGCGGAGCTGACACAGGCTCAGTGAATTGCTGAACGGGTGGAGGGCTGCGAGGTGTTTGTTGCTAATCCAGGAGGGGACTAAACCTTGTTTTAAATCCTCCAGGTTGCTGCAGCCCTCGCCCAGCAACCGTGCCCCGTGTAGCACACACACCTCATTCTGTGCAGCCTGATCCGAAGCATTCCTATCCTCCCGTATGAGTGCATTTACTGTTTTAGCGTGTCTCTCTAGCTCAGCAATGATCTCCTTTAAATGGACCATCATAGCTTGGTCCTCGTGTAACTCTGAGCCTACCGCTTTGTTTTCTTCCGTTAGGATCTTTCGTAGTTGGGTTTTTAGACCATTTATCTGTGTTTGTAGTTCTATATCGTCCAGGCTATTTATTACAGAGGATCCTGTATTGTAGGTAGTGAAAATATCGTTCCAGGTCCCCCTTCTTTGTCTCCCTGTGCCCATAGAGTGCTCTGCGTGTAGTTTGTACAGCTCTGCTTTGTCTATGTTGGCAAAGTCAAATTCGTAGAATTTCCTAAACATTTCTTTCAGCAGGGCCTGGTATAGCTGTTCTGTCTCCTTAGGACACCATTCAGGTAAGTGTACCTCGGTAAGGTTTAAGATAACTGAAGCTACTGCATAGTGTACCCCCTGGTAGAGTACCTTTTCGGTCGGCACTAGCACTAGCCCATTCTCTGGTCCCTTGGTGGTGGTAGGACACCTCTCTATCACCGTCCGTGATGTCGTGGTCGTGGGCAGGGGCTTTCAGGGGCGTGCTACTAGTTCGGTGGCGTTGACTGGGATCGGGGAGTGTGGGAGCATGCACGCATGCAGGCTAGAGTCCCACCCCATCCCCTTCCCGGTGTCTTGCCATTGTCTGGAGAAGATGGTGGATATGCCTGTGGGGCAGGCTGTCTCTGATCCCCACATACAGACATAGATTCCCTGTTCCGACTCCCACCACTTATCCCAACACACACTCACACCCCCTTGGGTCCCTTTGGTCGTCCGGTAGGTGTCGTTCCCCAGTCGTTCCCAGTCAGCTGTACGGTCCCCTATGTCCCTGCTCAGCTTCCTGAGCCACCACCACCTATCCAGGGGAATCCGTGCCTTGCAGGTGAGACACACACGTTTCCCCTCAGTGACGCTGACCCTTGTAGCAACGACCTGTACCCTGGGGCACGGGATGGAGGCCTCCCCGTAGGTGAACCTGGTCTGGCTGGAGTATTTTGTGGAGTTAGTTCCCAGCCACCCTGGCCAGCTTCCCTCATGGAAGTAAATAGCGAGCTCCTCCACACCCGGTTTGCCACCCCCAGCGGTAACGATCGGCGCTCTCTCTCCTGAGCACCCATAAATGTGGGAGTCCTCCACGTCACCTCGGTCACCAATGCTCACCCCTACCAGGGCGAGCAGGAGCAGAACCCTTGTCATGCCGATTTCCTCTCTGTAGGGACACACAAAACAGATAGCCATGTCCCGAGAAGGTTCTCTGGCTTGACAGGTGATCGAGTCTCGAAAATTTGCTTACTTCAGTAAAAATAATTCACTAAAACTAAAATTACCAAAAACTGTAAAACACACCTAAAATACCTAAAAACTCTGTACATCCGCCGCCCGTCTCCGGACGGCCAGGCTAATTCCTGTATGTCCTTTGCCTTGGGCAGCCTCTGAGCAGCCTGTACGCCTGGGCGTAAGATGGCCTGTACCGCAGGACCCGGAGAGTCCTTCTTAAAATGGCTGAGGGTTTCACTGAATCCCTGATAATCCGGGGAGTGTCCCCTCCTGTGCTACAGCACACTACCCTCTTTGGTGTGGCTGCTGAGTCCCTGACCTGTCCTGTGGGTTCCCCGCAGCCTGAGGCCGCAGGCTGGGGATCCATCTTCTTAGAATGACCCCTGACTTTGGGTATTCTCTTTCGGGTTGTGGCCCTTGCTGGGCTGAACCATTGAAACTCTGGTGACCACGGTAGTTTTGGCTGTGGTGTGCGAGGAGACCTTCTCAGGACTCTGGCTACCCGGGGTGTGTCCGAGTCCCACATAATTGGTGGGGTAGCCCCTCCGGTGACACAAGCCACTGCCCCTACCGGTGCGGTCTGTGAGTCTGCCACAGCTGCTGGCTGAGGCTCTCTAACTTTAGGGCGGTTCGCCCTTGCTGGCTGTTCCCCTTTAGGTTTAAACAATTTACACTGGTAAATGTGGAACCACTTCGTGCGGCGGGGCATCTTTATGGCGTAGACCATGGGGCTTGCCTTGTCGACAATGCTGTATGGCCCCATGTACAGTGGTTCGAAACTCCCTACCCAAGCAAAATTCCTAACCATGACCTGATCCCCTATCTCCCACTCGTGGTGCTTGCGGGGTTCTAGCAGCAGTCGGTTACTCCGATGCTGTTTTCCCATGTTGCTAGCAGCCTGCCAGTGAACCTGTTTAAGGTGTTCAAACAGATTCCTGACAAAGCTGTCACAGTTGACCTCACTGAGCTGACCCTCCGTGAGCACCGGGGCTAGCACATGGGTGGGGGTCCACATAATCCTGCCAGTCATGAGCTTGTGTGAGGAATACCCCGTGCTTTTTGACTGGCTGGCTCGGATCCCCATTAGGACCAACGGTAAGACTTCTACCCACTTCTTGGGTGAGTCTCCCGTTTCCTTCCGTAGCCTTTCCTTAATGGTACGGTTTAAACGCTCCACAGGACCCGATGACTGCGGGTTGTGGGCGACGTGCCATTTCCCCTCAATGCTGAGTACCCTGAGGGTCTCTTGCATGACCTGCCCGGTAAAATGACTCCCCTGGTCGGACTCCACATACTGCGGTAGTCCCCATCGTGAGAACACTTCCCTGACCAGGATCCTAGCCGTACCCAATGCGGCAGCAGTACGGCATGGGAACACTTCCACCCACTTTGAGAACACATCCACCAGGACTAGGCAGTACTTAAAGCCTCCCTGGGCAGTGGGTAGGGGCCCAATGTAATCGACCTGGATCGACTGCCATGGCCCCTCTACCCTCCTGATGTGTCCCATAGATACCTTCCTTTTCTGGGGGTCTGGGTTGTTAGCAGCACACATCAAACAGCCGGCACAAAACTCGTGGACCTCTTCCCTGAGTCCTGGCCACCATCCTGTCTGTTCCACCCGTTGCCAGGTGGTCTCAGGTCCGGGATGCCCTGCTCCTGGAAACCTCATGGGCCAGTTGGAGGAATTCCCTTCGGTGCTGCTGCGGCACCACCCACTGCTCCCCACTGAACAGCATGCCTTCCTTAATGGTGATGGCTGCTGTGCCGTACGGGCCCTCTATCTTTTCCCCTTTTTCCAGGGCATTCAGGACGGCCTTGAGGACGGTATCCTGGGCTTGGGCCTGCTTTAAGTCCGGGGCCATGGCTACCCCCTGGGTGCCTCCCTTGCTCCGGATTGCGGCTACTGGACCTGTTTGGTACGCATCCCAGAATACCCCTTCCCTGGCCCCCTGTTTGGCCAGCTTGTCTGCCTTACAGTTACTCTCCCACCTGGGCTCTGTTTTTGAATGGGCCTTGAACTTATGGATATAGACCTTCCCTTCCTCCCCCACGACCGCCATGATTTTCTCCAACAGGGGCTTTATGGTGAGGGGTCTCCCATCAGCGGAGGTATATCTGCGACGGGACCAGATGGCCAGGTACTCCGTACACGAATTGCATGTGAACATGCTGTCCGAGCAAATCGTGTATGGGGTAGGGAACTTCTCGGGGTGTGTAACTACGTACACTACTGCAGACAGTTCAGCCTGCTGGGCGCTCATGGTGCTGGGGAGTTTAATTGCCAGGGCAATGCCTGCCTCCTGGTCATAAACTCCACACCCGGTGAGTCGCTCGCCAGCAGATACTGTGCTCGAACCGTCCACATAGATTTCGCGGCCTGTGGGGTGTATCCCGGCCCGAAAACCTATGTTGACTTCCCATACCCCTTCAAAGGTGGGCAGTCCCTGGGTAGATCATGTTGGCTGCGAGCTTCGGCTCGCAGAGACCTTTCACCCTTAGGTCCATCTGGGAGAGAATCAGGGTCCAGCGAGCAATACGGGCACTGCTCACTGTCCCGTCTTTGATTCTCCCATCTAGGAGCATCTGAGTGGGCATGTGATGGGTGAGCAGGGTGATGGGAGATGTTCCTGTGAAGATCAATGATCTTTTCACAGCCCAGTGAGTGGCGAGGAGGTGCCTCTCACAGTTGGAATAGCCCTTCTCCACATCGGTGAGTATCCTGGAGGAGTAAACCACTGGTCTCAGCTGGTCGTGCCTCTCTTGGAGCAGCACGGCACTGAGACTGTCCCCGCTGGCTGCCACCTCCAGGATAAACTCCCTCTCCCCATCAATGGCCCCTAGAGCCGGCACGGTCTGCAGATCTTTCTTTAACTTGAGAAATGCTGCCTCGCAACCCTCGTCCCAGGCCCACTCTGCACCCTTGTGTTGGAGTCGGAGCAGAGGGGCTGCGGTGGCTGCGTAATCCTCAATGAAATCTCTGCAGTACCCGGTTAGCCCTAGAAAGGATCTCACTCCTGTGACTGTGTTGGGGGCTGGTAACTCCTGCACTGCTTCCCTCCTAGCTTTGTCGATGGCCCTTTCCCCAGCGCGCACAGTTAGTCCGAGGAATTTTACTTCCTGTTGGCCGATCTGTACCTTCTTTGGGTTCACTTTGAAGCCTTCTTGCCGGAGCAGCTCCAGCAGTTCAGCCAGTAGTGGACCATGTTCCTCTCCCTCATCGGTGAACAGGAGTAGGTCATCCACATACTGTACCAACTGCCGGGGCCGGCTGAAGCCCTTCAAACAATTCGCCATGCATTGGTGAAAAATGCTAGGGCTGTAGTGGAAGCCCTGAGGTAGGCAGTTCCAGGTGTACTGTTGGCCTTTAAAAGTGAAGGCGAACTTGTACTGGTCCTCTCTTCGTAAAGGGATGGACCAAAACCCGTTGGAAATGTCCAGCACTGTGAAAGTGGTCGCAGATGCTGGGATACTTCCGATGAGGTCGGCGACGGCTGCTACCGTGGGTGCACAGGCGGGGATGTTACGGTTGAGTACCCGATAGTCCACTGTGGCCCTCCAGGAGTTGTCTGGTTTTCTAACCGGCCACAGTGGAGAGTTTACGTGGGTGGCTATCGGTCTCAATACCCCCTGTGTTACTAAAGAAGCCATGGCCTTTTCCATGTCTGCTTCCGCCTCCCTGGGGAAATTGTTTTGCTTCTGTGGTCGGGTCATGGGATCCCCGCTGACACTAACCTCGACCCCGTTTACCCTCCCACAATCGTGCTTGTGAGTGGCAAATGCTGCGAGATGTGCTCGCACAAATGCCTGGTATGCCATCGGAGTGTTACTGACCATTTGTTCGAGGTCATAACCTTCCTTTGGTTTCAGGGTGCACAAGGTCCCCTTGCCCTGTTTCCCTGGGATGACTGCCACTTCACTTTCTCTGCCAGTACATGCTCCCCACAGACAATGGTTCCTAAGATCCACTAGAATCCTGTGGCCTGTGATAAAGTCGGCCCCCAGGATCCCCGTCCCTTCCCGCTCCCATTTCATCAGGACACAGGTCCACTTGGTGTGGAGTGCTCCTAAATGAATGGACAGCGGGATGGAGAACGAGCCAGCCTGCTCGTTACCTGTAAACTCCACAAAGCTCTACGGGACCCGTTAGACAGAGGTGAGGCGGCGGGGTTGGCTGATTAGACTATGGTGCTGGAAGCTCCAATATCTAACAGATAAGTCCCTTTCACCTTCTCCACCTCCATCCTAACGAGTGTTCTCTTCCATGCGTCGTACTCCAGGGGACACAGGTAGACAGGCTGCGCTGGCTCTAGTCATAAGTCTGCATTAGTGGGGGCAGATGGGGTTAAAGCAGCAGTGGCAGTGGCTACTTTCCCCGGGCCGTTTACTAGAGCTCGGATCGCAGCCATGACCGAGTCTAACGTGGGCGAAGAGGTCGGTGCTTCGGTGCTTGGGGCAGGAGCTGGAGAGTTCTTCCCTATGTTATCCTTCCACGGGTTTAAAGCAGAAACTGCTGTCACTCACCGGACACCAAATGTGCTGTCCATGCTGGTGGGGCTTGTGTCAATATGTCCCACCCCCTATGAATGCTGCCTGTGGGGGAACATGGCCTTGTGCCATTACCTCCATGGTACAGTTGATAGGTCGTGCGCCAGCAGCTTTAAAGCCGCACTGTGGTCGAGAATAGGCATTCAAGTGCTGGGGACACAGTATTATGTGTGCACCCTGGCTCCGGCACCCGGAGAGGTCAGTACCTGTCATAGCGTGCTCCCACTTTATGACATAAGGTGGGACCGCTGTGAAACGGACATGTGCACCCCCTTGAATGATCCCAATGTTCTTCACCCTGTATACCGGTGCGGGTCGGGCTGTCCCACCCATAACCGGCATCCTCACTACTATCATAATATGATAGAATTCTTCATTAAGATGGAGAGAGAAGTAGTTGACTCAGAGACTAGGGTCCTGAATTTAAATAAAGGAAACTACGATGGTATGAGGCGCGAATTGGGTAGGATGGACTGGGGAACGTTACTTAAAGGGTTGACGGTGGATAGGCAATGGCAAACATATAAAGATCGCATGGATAAACTACAGAATTTGTTCATCCCTGTTTGGCATAAATATAAAACAAAAAAGGTGATTCAACCGTGGCTAATAAGGGAAATTAGGGATAGCATAAGATCCAAGGAGAGGACATATAAATTGGCCAGAAAAAGCAGCAAACCTGAGAATTGGGAGCAGTTTAGGATTCAGCAAAGGAGGACAAAGGGATTAATTAAGAGGGGGAAAATAGAGTATGAGAGTAAGTTTTCAGGGAACATAAAAACTGACTGTAAAAGCTTCTATAGATATGTGAAGAGAAAAAGATTGGTGAAGTCAAGCGTAGGTCCCTTGCAGTCAGAATCAGGGGAATTTATAATGGGGAACAAAGAAATGGCAGACCAATTAAATACATACTTTGGTTCTGTCTTCACAAAGGAGGACACAAATAACCTCCCAGAGATGTTGGAGAACATACGGTCTGATGAAAGGGAGGAACTGAAAGAAATCAGTATTTGCAGGGAAATGGTGTTAGGGAAATTGACGGGATTGAAGGCCGATAAATCCCCAGGGCCTGATAATCTACATCCTAGGGTACTTAAGGAAGTGGCCCTAGAAATAGTAGATGCATTGCTGATCATCTTCCAACATTCGATGGAATCTGGAACTGTACCCATGAATTGGAGGGTAGCTAATGTTACCCCACTATTCAAAAAGGGTGGTAGAGAGAAAGCGGGGAATTACAGACCGGTAAGCCTGACATCGGTAGTGGGGAAAATGCTAGAGTCCATTATAAAGGATGTAATAGCTGAGCACTTGAAAAACAGTGACAGGATCGGACAAAGTCAACATGGATTTACAAAAGGTAAATCGTGCTTGACTAATCTACTGGAATTTTTTGATGATGTAACTGGGAAAATAGATAAGGGAGAACCAGTAGATGTGGTGTATTTGGACGTTCAAAAGGCTTTCGATAAGGTCCCGCATAAGAGATTAGCGTGTAAAGTTAAGCACATGGGATTGGGGGCAGGGTATTGACTTGGATAGAGAACTGGTTGGCGGACAGAAAGCAGAGAGTAGGAATTAATGGGTCTTTTTCCGAATGGCAAGTAGTGACTAGTGGGGTACCGCTGGGATCGGTCCTTGGACCCCAGCTATTCACAATATACATTAATGATCTAGATAAGGGAACTAAATGTAATATCTCCAAGTTTGCAGATGACACAAAGCTGGGTGGGAGTGTGTGCTGCGAGGAGGATACCGAGAAACTCCAGGATGATTTGGACAGGTTGGGTGATTGGGCAGAAGTGTGGCAGATGCAATATAACGTGGATAAATGCGAGGTTATCCACTTTGGTGTCAAAAACAGAAAGGCAGACTATTATCTGAATGGCAATAGATTGGGAGAAGGGGAAGTGCAACGAGACCTGGGTGTCCTTGTGCACCAGTCGCTGAAAGTAAGCATGCAGGTGCAGCAGGCGGTGAAGAAGGCAAATGGTATGTTGGCCTTCATAGCGAAAGGGTTTGAGTATAGGAACAGGGATGTCCTGCTGCAGTTGTACAGGGCCTTGGTGAGACCACACCTTGAGTACTGTGTGCAGTTTTGGTCGCCTTATCTGAGGAAGGATGTTCTTGCCATGGAAGGAGTTCAGCGAAGATTCACAAGGCTGATACCTGGGATGGCAGGAATGACATATGAGGAGAGATTGGGTCGATTGGGCTTATACTCGCTGGTGTATAGAAGAATGAGAGTGGATCTCATCGAAACATATAAAATTCTGACAGGTCTGGACAAACTAGATGCAGGAAGAATGTTCCCGATGGTCGGAGAGTCCAGAACCAGGGATCATATTTAAGGATAAGGGGTAAGCCATTTAGGACAGAAATGAGGAAGAATTTCTTCACCCAGAGAGTGGTGAACCTGTGGAATTCTCTACCACATAAGGTAGTTGAGGCCAAGTCATTAAATATATTCAAGAATGAGTTAGATATATTTCTTAAAGGTAAAGGTATCAAGGGATATGGGGAGAAGGCAGGTACAGGGTGCTGAGTTTGGATGATCAGCCATGATCTCATCGAATGGCGGAGCAGGCTCGAGGGGCCGAATGGCCTACTCCTGCTCCTATCTTCTATGTTTCTATGTCTTCACAAAGGAGGACAAAATAACCTCCCAGAGATGTCGGGGAACATAGGGTCTAATGAGAGGGAGGAACTGAATGAAATCAGTATTTGGAGGGAAATGGTCTAAGGGAAATTGACGGGATTGAAGGCCGATAAATCCCCAGGGCCTGATAATCTACATCCTAGGGTACTTAAGGAAGTGGCCCTAGAAATAGTAGATGCATTGCTGGTCATCTTCCAAACTTCTATAGACTCTGGAACAGTTTCCATGGATTGGAGGGTAGCTAATGTAACCCCACTATTTAAAAGAGGTAGTAGAGAGAAAATGGGGAATTATAGACCGGTAAGCCTGACATCGGTAGTGGGGAAAATGCTAGAGTCCATTATAAAAGATGTAATAGCAGAGCACTTGGAAAACAGTGACAGGATCGGACAAAGTCAACATGGATTTACAAAAGGTAAATCATGCTTGACTAATCTACTGGAATTTTTTGAGGATGTAACTGGTAGAATAGATAAGGGAGAACCAGTACACGTGGTGTATTTGGTTTTTCAGAAGGCTTTCGATAAGGTCCCGCATAAGAGATTAGCGTGCAAAGTTAAAGCACATGGGATTGGTGGGGGTAAGGTACTGACTTGGATAGAAAACTGGTTGGCAGACAGGAAGCAAAGAGTTGGAATAAATAGGTCTTTTTCCGAGTGGCAGGCAGTGACTAGTGGGGTACCGCAGGGGTCGGTGCTAGGACCCCAGCTATTCACAATATATATTAATGATCTAGACGAGGGAACTAGATGTAATATCTCCAAGTTTGCAGACAACACAAAGCTGGGTGGGCGTATGTGCTGTGAGGAGGTTGCAGAGAAACTGCAGTATGATTTGGGCAGGTTGGGTGATTGGGTAGATGCATGGCAGATGCATGGATAAATGCGAGGATATCCACTTTGGTGTCAAAAACAGAAAAGGCAGACTATTATCTGAATGGCAATAGATTGGGAGAAGGGGAAGTGCAACGAGACCTGGGTGTCCTTGTGCACCAGTCGCTGAAAGTAAGCATGCAGGTGCAGCAGGCGGTGAAGAAGGCAAATGGTATGTTGGCCTTCATAGCGAAAGGGTTTGAGTATAGGAACAGGGATGTCCTGCTGCAGTTGTACAGGGCCTTGGTGAGACCACACCTTGAGTACTGTGTGCAGTTTTGGTCGCCTTATCTGAGGAAGGATGTTCTTGCCATGGAAGGAGTTCAGCGAAAATTCACAAGGCTGATACCTGGGATGACAAGAATGACATATGAGGAGAGATTGGGTCGATTGGGCTTATACTAGCTGGAGTATAGAAGAATGAGAGGGAATCTCATCGAAACATATAAAATTCTGACAGGTCTGGACAAACTAGATGCAGGAAGAATGTTCCCGATGGTCGGAGAGTCCAGAACCAGGGATCATATTTAAGGATAAGGGGTAAGCCATTTAGGACAGAAATGAGGAAGAATTTCTTCACCCAGAGAGTGGTGAACCTGTGGAATTCTCTACCACATAAGGTAGTTGAGGCCAAGTCATTAAATATATTCAAGAATGAGTTAGATATATTTCTTAAAGGTAAAGGTATCAAGGGATATGGGGAGAAGGCAGGTACAGGGTGCTGAGTTTGGATGATCAGCCATGATCTCATCGAATGGCGGAGCAGGCTCGAGGGGCCGAATGGCCTACTCCTGCTCCTATCTTCTATGTTTCTATGTCTTCACAAAGGAGGACAAAATAACCTCCCAGAGATGTCGGGGAACATAGGGTCTAATGAGAGGGAGGAACTGAATGAAATCAGTATTTGGAGGGAAATGGTCTAAGGGAAATTGACGGGATTGAAGGCCGATAAATCCCCAGGGCCTGATAATCTACATCCTAGGGTACTTAAGGAAGTGGCCCTAGAAATAGTAGATGCATTGCTGATCATCTTCCAACATTCGATGGAATCTGGAACTGTACCCATGAATTGGAGGGTAGCTAATGTTACCCCACTATTCAAAAAGGGTGGTAGAGAGAAAGCGGGGAATTACAGACCGGTAAGCCTGACATCGGTAGTGGGGAAAATGCTAGAGTCCATTATAAAAGATGTAATAGCAGAGCACTTGGAAAACAGTGACAGGATCGGACAAAGTCAACATGGATTTACAAAAGGTAAATCATGCTTGACTAATCTACTGGAATTTTTTGAGGATGTAACTGGTAGAATAGATAAGGGAGAACCAGTACACGTGGTGTATTTGGTTTTTCAGAAGGCTTTCGATAAGGTCCCGCATAAGAGATTAGCGTGCAAAGTTAAAGCACATGGGATTGGTGGGGGTAAGGTACTGACTTGGATAGAAAACTGGTTGGCAGACAGGAAGCAAAGAGTTGGAATAAATAGGTCTTTTTCCGAGTGGCAGGCAGTGACTAGTGGGGTACCGCAGGGGTCGGTGCTAGGACCCCAGCTATTCACAATATATATTAATGATCTAGACGAGGGAACTAGATGTAATATCTCCAAGTTTGCAGACAACACAAAGCTGGGTGGGCGTATGTGCTGTGAGGAGGTTGCAGAGAAACTGCAGTATGATTTGGGCAGGTTGGGTGATTGGGTAGATGCATGGCAGATGCATGGATAAATGCGAGGATATCCACTTTGGTGTCAAAAACAGAAAGGCAGACTATTATCTGAATGGCAATAGATTGGGAGAAGGGGAAGTGCAACGAGACCTGGGTGTCCTTGTGCACCAGTCGCTGAAAGTAAGCATGCAGGTGCAGCAGGCGGTGAAGAAGGCAAATGGTATGTTGGCCTTCATAGCGAAAGGGTTTGAGTATAGGAACAGGGATGTCCTGCTGCAGTTGTACAGGGCTTTGGTGAGACCACACCTTGAGTACTGTGTGCAGTTTTGGTCGCCTTATCTGAGGAAGGATGTTCTTGCCATGGAAGGAGTTCAGCGAAGATTCACAAGGCTGATACCTGGGATGGCAGGAATGACATATGAGGAGAGATTGGGTCGATTGGGCTTATACTCGCTGGTGTATAGAAGAATGAGAGTGGAATCTCATCGAAACATATAAAATTCTGACAGGTCTGGACAAACTAGATGCAGGAAGAATGTTCCTGATGGTCGGAGAGTCCAGAACCAGGGGTCATAATCTAAGGATAAGGGGTAAGCCATTTAGGACAGAAATGAGGAAGAATTTCTTCACCCAGAGAGTGGTGAACCTGTGGAATTCACTACCACAGAACGTAGTTGAGGCCAAGTCATTAAATATATTCAAGAATGAGTTAGATATATTTCTTAAAGCTAAAGGTATCAAGGGATATGGGGAGAAGGCAGGTACAGGGTACTGAGTTTGGATGATCAGCCATGATCTCATCGAATGGCGGAGCAGGCTCGAGTGGCCGAATGGCCTACTCTTGCTCCTATCTTCTATGTTTCTATGAGTCACTTGCGCAGGATACCCAACGTCTGACTAGCTCTTGTAGCCACAGTATTAATTTGGCCGATCTATTTAAGTTTCTTGTCAATGCTGACCCCCAGGATGTTGATGGTGGTGAATTCAATGATGGTAATGCCATTGAATGTCATGGGGAGGTAGGTAGACTCTCTCTTGTTGGAGATGGTCATTGTCTGGCACGTGTGTGGCACAAATGTTACTTGCCACTTATCATCCCCAACCTGAATGTTGTCCAGGTCTTGCTGCATGTGGACACAGACTGCCTCATTATCTGATGAATTGCAAATGTAACTTGACACTGTGTAATCAGCAGTGAACATTCCCACTTCTGAAGGTCTTTAATAAAGCAGTTGAAGATGTTGGGCCTAGGACACTGTCCTGAGTAACTGCTGCACCGATGACCTGGGGCTGAGATGATTGGCCTCCAATAACCACAGGCATCTTCCTTTGTGCCAGATATGACACCATCCAGTGGAGAGTTTTCCCCCAATCACCATTGACTTCAGTTTTACTCGGGCTCCTTGGAGCCACACTCAGTCAAATGCTGCCTTGATGTCAAGTACAGTCACTCTCACCTCACCTCTGGAATTCAGCTCTTTTGTCAATGTTTGGACCAAGGCTGTAATGAGGTCAGGAGCCAAGTGGTCCTGGCGGAAACCAAACTAGTCATTGGTGAGCAGGTTATTTGTGCATTAGTGACGCTTGATAGCATTGTGGATGACAGCTTCCATCACTTTGCTGATGTTGGAGAGATGGCTGATGGGGTGGTAACTGGCTGTTGGATTAGTCCAGCTGTTTGCGGACTGGACATACCTGTCTAATTTATCACTTTGTCGGGTAGTTGCCAGTACTGGATCAGCTTGGCTAGAGGTGCAGATAGTTCTGGAGCACAGGTCTTCAGCTCTGCAGCCGGGATGTTGTCGGGGCCCATAGCCTTTGCTGTATCCAGTGCGCTCTACCATTCTTGATATCACGTGGAGTGAAGCAAATTGTTTGAAGACTGGCTTCTGTGATGGTGGTGACCTCAGGAGCAGGGCGAGATACATCGTCCACTTGGCACTTGTGGCTGAAGATGGTTGTGAAGGCATCAGCCTTGTCTTTTGCACTCACATGCTGTGCTCCGCCATCGTCCTGTGTTGTAGCTTCACCAAGTTGGTTTCTGATTTTCAGATACACCTGGTGCAGCTCCTGGAATGCTCTTCAACATTCCTTATTGAACCAGGGCTGGTTTGATGGTAATGGCAGAATGAGGGATATGCCAGCCCATGAAGTTACAGATTATGGTGGAATACAATTCTGTTGCTGCTGATGGGCCACAGCACCTCATGGATGCCCAGTTTTGAGCTGCTAGATGTGCTCTGAATCTATTCCATTTAGTACGGTGGTAGGGCCACACAACATGACATGATGAAGGGGTGTCCTCACTGGCTCGGTAGTGCCATGATTGACCCAGCTGGCTGAGTCCTGAAGGACATAGCAGCCAGACTGGTTCACGGCAGGTGGTGAGAGAACAAACATGAGCAACTACCGAGCCACACTTGCTGATGGACATTGATGTTCCCCAGCCAGAGTACTTTCTGTGCCCCAGCAGCCACAGTGCGCCGGATGAAGAGGGAGTAAATGTTTAAGATGGTGGATGGGGGAGCTGATTAAGCGGCCTGCTTTCCCCTGGATTGTCTCGAGCTTCGTGAGTGTTGTTGGAGCTGCAACCGTCCAGGCAAGTGGAGAATATTCCATCGCACTCCTGACTTGTGCCTTGTAGGGGGTGGAAAGGCTTTGGGGAGCCAGGAGGTGGTGAGTCACTTGCGCAGAATACCCAGCGTCTGACTAGCTCTTGTAGCTACAGTATTTATTTGGCTGATCTAGTTAAGTTTCTGGTCAATGGTGACCTCCAGGATGTTGATGGTGGGGAATTCAATGATGGTAATGCTATTGAATGTCATGGGGAGGTGGTTAGACCCTCTCGTGTTGGAGATGGTTATTGTCTGGCACTTGTGTGGCACAAATGTTACTTGCCACTTATCATCCCCAACCTGAATGTTGTCCAGGTCTTGCTGCATGTGGACACAGATTGCCTCATTATCTGACGAATTACGAATGTAACTTGACACTGTGCAATCAGGAGTGAACATCCCCACTTCTGAAGGTCATTAATAAAGCAGTTGAAGATGTTGGGCCGAGGACACTGTCCTGAGTAACTGCTGCAGCGATGACCTGGGGCTGAGATGATTGGCCTCCAATAACCACAACCATCTTCCTTGTGCTACATATGACACCATCCAGTGGAGAGTTTTCCCCCGATGCCCATTGACTTCAGTTTTGCTAGGGCTCCTTGGTGCCACACTCGGTCAAATGCTGCCTTGATGTCGAGGACAGTCACTCTCACCTCACCTCTGGAATTCAGCTCTTTTGTCCATGTTTGGACCAAGGCTGTAATGAGGTCAGGAGCCAAGTGTTGGCCTTCATTACAAGAGGATTTGAGTACAGGAGCAAGGATGTCTTACTACAGTTGTACAGGGCCTTGGTGAGACCACACCTGCAGTACAGTGTGGAGTTTTGGTCTCCTTACCTAAGAAAGGATATACTTGCCATAGCGGGAGTGCAGCGAAGGTTCATCAGACTGATTCCTGGGATGACAGGATTGTCATATGAGGAGAGATTGGGTCGACTAGGCCTGTATTCACTAGAGTTTAGAAGAATGACAGGGGATCTCATTGAAACGTATAAAATTCTGACAGGGCTAGACAGACTGGATGCAGGGAGGATGTTTCCCCTGGCTGGGGGGTCTAGAACGAGGGGTCACAGTCTCAGGATACGGGGTAGTACATTTAGGACTGAGATGAAGAGAAATTTCTTCACTCAGAGGGTGGTGAACCTGTGGAATTCTCTACCACAGAAGGCTGTGGAGGCCAAGTCACTGAATATATTTAAGAAGGTGATAGATAGATTTCTAGACACAAAAGGCATCGGGTATGGGGAGAGAGCGGGAATATGGTATTGAGATAGAGGATCAGCCATGATCATATTGAATGGCGGAGCAGGCTCGAAGGGCCGAATGGCCTACTCCTGCTGCTATTTTTCTTTGTTTCTTTCTGTGTTTCAAGTGCTCCTGGCGGAAACCAAACTGGGCATCAGTGAGCAGGTCATTTTAGCGTAAGTGCCGCTTGATAGCATTGTCAATGACAGCTTCCATCACTTTGCTAATGATGGAGAGATGGCTGATGGGGTGGTAACTGGCTGTTGGATTAGTCCAGCTTTTTCCGGACTGGACATACCTGGCCAATTTACCACTTTGTCGGGTAGATGCCAGTACTGGAGCAGCTTGGCTAGAGGTGCAGCTAGTTCTGGAGCACGGGTCTTCAGCTCTGCAGCCGGGATGTTGCCGGGGCCCATAGCTTTTGCTGTATCCAGTGCGCTCTACCATTCTTGATATCACGTGGAGTGAAGCAAATTGGCTGAAGACTGGCTTCTGTGATGGTGGTGACCTCAGGAGCAGGCCGAGATGCATTGTCCACTTGGCACTTGTGGCTGAAGATGGTTGTAAAGGAATCAGACTAGGGTCCTGAATTTAAATAAAGGAAACTACGATGGTATGAGGCACGAATTGGCTAGGATGGATTGGGGAACATTACTTAAAGGGTTGACGGTGGATAGGCAATGGCAAACATTTAAAGATCGCATGGATAAACTACAGAATTTGTTCATCCCTGTTTGGCATAAAAATAAAACAAAAAAGGTGACTCAACCATGGCTAACAAGGGAAATTAGGAATAGCATAAGATCCAAGGAGAGGACATATAAATTGGCCAGAAAAAGCAGCAAACCTGAGGATTGGGAACAGTTTAGGATTCAGCAAAGGAGGACAAAGGGATTAATTAAGAGGGGGAAAATAGAGTATGAGAGTAAGCTTGCAGGGAACATAAAAACTGACTGTAAAAGCTTCTATAGATATGTGATGAGAAAAAGTTTGGTGAAGTCAAGCGTAGGTCCCTTGCAGTCAGACTCAGGGGAATTTATAATGGGGAACAAAGAAATGGCAGACCAATTAAATACATACTTTGGTTCTGTCTTCACAAAGGAGGACACAAATAACCTCCCAGAGATGTCGGGGAACATCGGGTCTAATGAGAGGGAAGAACTGAATGAAATCAGTATTTGTAGGGAAATGGTGTTAGCGAAATTGACGGGATTGAAGGCCAATAAATCCCCAGGGCCTGATGAGGACTTAAGGAGGTGGCCCTAGAAATAGTAGATGCATTGCTGGTCATCTTCCAAAATTCTATAGACTCTGGAACAGTTCCCATGGATTGGAGGGTAGCTAATATAACCCCACTATTTAAAAAAGGTGGGAGAGAGAAAACGGGGAATTATAGACCGGTAAGCCTGACCTCAGTAGTGGGGAAAATGCTAGAGTCAATTCTAAAAGATGTAAAGCAGAGCACTTGGAAAACAGTGACAGGATTGGACAAAGTAAACATGGATTTACAAAAGGTAAATCATGCTTGACTAATCATCTGGAATTTTTTGAGGATGTAACTGGTAGAATAAAGGGAATTAGGGGTTACGGGGAGCAGGCAGGAAATTGGACATGAGGCTGAGTTCGGATCGGTCAAGGCCCTGTGGGTGGCGGAGCGGGCCCAGGGGCTGAGTGGCCGGGTCCTGCTCCTACTTCTTGTGTTCTTTAGATTTGAGGTTAGGATCAGATCAGCTATGATCTTATTGAATGGCGGAGCAGGCTCGAGGGGCCGATTGGCCTACTCCAGCTCCTATTTCTTATGTTCTTATGTTCTTAATAGATAAGGGAGAACCAGTGGATGTGGTGTATTTGGACTTTCAGAAGGCTTTCGATAAGGTCCCGCATAAGAGATTGGCGTGCAAAGTTAAAGCACATGGGATTGTGGTGGTAAGGTACTGACTTGGATAGAGAACTGGTTGGCAGACAGGAAGCAAAGAGTTGGAATAAATGGGTCTTTTTCCGAGTGGCAGGCAGTGACTAGTGGTGTACCTCAGGGATTGTTGCTGGGACCCCAGTTATTCACAATATATATTAATGATCTAGACGAGGGTGTAGGGGGTGGTGTGGTAAGGGTCAGCCTCACCTCTGACTCAGCGAGCGGTTCGAATCGCTCCCACGCCCCTGGTTCTGGACCTTGGACTTATTTGGGGGTTGTGAATAAAGATGCAGTGGACAACAGGTTCCGATGAAAGAATTTTGACTTTCATTAAAAGAAAAGGTAACAAACTTAAAACACACTTAACACTTAAACAGGTTGAGGAACACACGGTACAGGCGAGGGAGAATGACAATATACAAAAACCCTTATCCCTCCCAAAAATTCCACTATCTAGCTTGGTCTTGGTTTCAGGAGATCAGGGATAATGCTCACCAAACAGGGGTTTTGACAGTGCGAAATCCAGCCAGGTAAGTTGATTGCGATTTTGAGGTATTCTCTTTTTGTCCTTTGGGGCCTGCCGTCCCCACGTGTTACCAGTCTGTGAAATCTGCGATGGTGGTCTGGTCGTCGAGTTTTGTTGCGTTGGAGGCTTGTCGGGGCGGTACCTTCTGGGGCTGGACCGTGGGTTGAGCGATGCCGAGTCGCTCCCAGCCTCCAGTGACCTTGGCTAGTGGCTGCTAGTGCTAGACCGTGTGCTGAGCGATGCCGACTCGCTCCCAGTGGCCTCAGCTCTAGCCCTTGCCTGGCCTAGTCTGTCCTTGCCTCCGATCTCGCCCCGGGTCTGCCCCGGGGCCTTGCTGCTTCTCTCCACCTCCTGCTCATGTCGTGTGGCTGGTAGTGTCTTGCTGGAACTTGCTGCAACTGGAACAGAGCTGAGAGAGACTTTCTTGGGGGATTAGGCCCTCAATTATACTGTTCAGACCCTTTGTCTTTCTCATGCCAAAACCCCTTTCCTAAATCGGTTTCGTGTTGAAGTGATTTAGGTTTCAGTTGAGGCCTGTTCATTCCATTGTCTTAGTTTTGTGGACTTGTTAAGTTTTGATGGTTTTAACTTGGTGTTAAATTGTCCTGATGGCTTCCGATGTCTCCCATTTAGGCAGGGCCTTTATCTACGTGCCAAATCTTGTCCCTATAGATACCTGGCTGATTGGTTTTTGATGAAGTAATGGCTGTACTAGATGTTTTATTGTTTACAGGCTTCTGGCATCCTGTTTGGGCCTGGGGATATTCAAAAGGTGTCTTGAATTATTCAATTTTGGATGTGTTGTGAGGTTTTGGGTGAGGTTCTTCCTCCTGCCTGGATTGCAGTGCAAACAAATTCCAGACAGCTTGACCCCAAAAGTTGTCCACTGCCTCGCCACACCCCTTCGCAAAGGTGTTTTTTTTTCCATAGTCATTTTCAAAAGTCATTTTTCCTCAGGTTTTTTTCTCCCCTGATCTTTAAAATGTCCAAAACTGAGGTTTTTACCTCAAATCACTTCAATTATGTCCCATTATTCCAAATTCGTAGGAAAAATCCAAAAATCACCCCTTTCAGGGTTCTATACGAGTTTCTGGGGAATTTTGCGAAGCTTACAGGGAACTAGATGTAATATCTCCAAGTTTGCAGACGACACAAAGTTGGGTGGGCGTGTGTGTTGTGAGGAGGATGCAGAGAAACTCCAGTATGATTTGGACAAGTTGGGTGATTGGGCAGGTGCATGGCAGATGCAGTATAATGTGGATAAATGCGAGGTTATCCACTTTGGTGGCAAAAACAGGAAGGCAGATTATTATCTGAACGGCAATAGATTGGGAAAAGGGGAAGTGCAACGAGACCTGGGGGTCCTTGTGCACCAGTCGTTGAAGGTAAGCATGCAGGTGCAGCAGGCGGTTAAGAAGGCAAATGGTATATTGGCCTTCATAGCGAGAGGATTCGAGTACAGGGGCAAGGATGTCTTTCTTCAGTTGTACAGGAACTTGGTGAGACCACACCTTGAGTATTGTGTGCAGTTTTGGTCGCCTTATCTGAGGAAGGATGTTCTTGCCATGGAGGGAGTGCAGCGAAGATTCACCAGACTGATGCCTGGGATGGCAGGAATGACGTATGAAGAGAGATTGGGACGATTGGGCTTGTATTCACTAGAGTTTAGAAGAATGAGAGGGGATCTCATTGAAACTTATAAAATTCTAACAGGACTAGACAGACTAGATGCAGGAAGAATGTTCCCGATGGCGGGGGAGTCCAGAACCAGGGGTCACAGTCTCAGGATAAGGGGTAAGCCATTTAGGACTGAGATGAGGAGGAATTTCTTCACCCAGAGATTGGTGAACCTGTGGAATTCTCTACCACAGAAGGCAGTTGAGGCCAATTCATTAAATATATTCAAGAAGGAGATAGATATATTTCTTAAGGCTAAAGGGATCAAGGGATATGGGGAGAAAGCAGGGACAGGGTACTGAATTTGGATGATCAGCCATGATCTCATTAAATGGCGGAGCAGGCGTGAGGTGCCGAATGGCCTACTCCTGCTCCTATCTTCTATGTTTCTATTCCCATGATAGAGTGATTGGAACGCCCACAATCTACTGGGACTGGGTAGGCTTCAGAGGCTAGGCGGAGCTGACACGGGCTCAGTGAATTGCTGAACGGGTGGAGGGCTGCAAGGTGTTTGTTGCTAATCCAGGAGGGGACTAAACCTTGTTTTAAATCCTCCAGGTTGCTGCAGCCCTCGCCCAGCAACCATGCCCCGTATAGCGCACACACCTCATTCTGTGCAGCCTGATCCGAAGCATTCCTATCCTCCCGTATGAGTGCATTTACTGTTTTAGCGTGTCTCTCTAGCTCAGCAATGATCTCCTTTAAATGGACTGTCATAGCTTGGTCCTCGTGTAGCTCTGAGCCTACCGCTTTGTTTTCTTCCGTTAGGATCTTTCGTAGTTGGGTTTTTAGACCATTTATCTGTGTTTGTAGTTCTATATCATCCATGCTATTTATTACAGAGGATCCTGAATTGTAGGTAGTGAAAATATCATTCCAGGTTCCCCTTCTTTGTCTCCCTGTGCCCATAGTGTGCTCTGCGTGTAGTTTGTACAGCTCTGCTTTGTCTATGTTGGCAAAGTCAAATTCGTAGAATTTCCTAAACATTTCTTTCAGCAGGGCCTGGTATAGCTGTTCTGTCTCCTTAGGACACCATTCAGGTAAGTGTACCTCGGTAAGGTTTAAGATAACTGAAGCTACTGCATAGTGTACCCCCTGGTATAGTACCTTTTCGGTCGGCACTAGCACTAGCCCATTCTCTGGTCCCTTGGTGGTGGTAGGACACCTCTCTATCACTGTCCGTGATGTCGTGGTCGTGGGCAGGGGCTTTCGGGGGCGTGCTACTAGTTCGGTGACGTTGACTGGAATCGGGAAGTGTGGGAGCATGCACGCATGCAGGCTAGAGTCCCACCCCATCCCCTTCCCGGTGTCTTGCCATTGTCTGGAGAAGATGATGGATATGCCTGTGGGGCAGGCTCTCTCTGATCCCCACATACAGACATAGATTCCCTGTTCCGACTCCCACCACTTATCCCAACACACACTCACACCCGCTTGGGTCCCTGTGATCGTCCGGTAGGTGTCGTTCCCCAGTCGTTCCCAGTCAGCTGTACGGTCCCCTATGTCTCTGCTCAGCTTCCTGAGCCACCACCACCTATCCAGGGGAATCCGTGCCTTGCAGGTGAGACACACACGTTTCCCCTCAGTGACGCTGACCCTTGTAGCAACGACCTGTACCCTGGGGCACGGGATGGAGGCCTCCCCGTAGGTGAACCCGGTCTGGCTGGAGTATTTTGTGGAGTTAGACCCCAGCTACCCTGGCCAGCTTCCCTCATGGAAGTAAATAGCGAGCTCCTCCACACCCGGTTTGCCACCCCCAGCGGTAACGATCGGCGCTCTCTCTCCTGAGCACCCATAAATGTGGGAGTCCTCCACGTCACCTCGGTCACCGATGCTCACCCCTACCAGGGCGAGCAGGAGCAGAACCCTTGTCATGCCGATTTCCTCTCTGTAGGGACACACAAAACAGATAGCCATGTCCCGAGAAGGTTCTCTGGCTTGACAGGTGATCGAGTCTCGAAAATTTACTTACTTAAGTAAAAATTATTCACTAAAACTAAAACTACCAAAAACTGTAAAACACACCGAAAATACCTAAAAACTCTGTACATCCGCCGCCCGTCTCCGGACGGCCAGGGTAATTCCTGTATGGCCTCTGCCTTGGGCAGCCTCTCAGCAGCCTGTACGCCTGGGCGTAAGGTGGCCTGTACCGCAGGACCCGGAGAGTCCTTCTTAATACGGCTGAGGGTTTCCCTGTATCCCTGATAATCCGGGGAGTGTCCCCTCCTGTGCTACAGCACACTACCCCCTTTGGTGTGGCTGCTGAGTCCCTGTCCTGTCCTGTGGGTTCCCCGCAGCCTGAGGCCGCAGGCTGGGGATCCCTCTTCTTAGAATGACCCCTGACTTTGGGTATTCTCTTTCGGGTTGTGGCCCTTGCTGGGCTGAACCATTGATGTGCTGGTGATCACGCTAGTTTTGGCTGTGGTGTGCGAGGAGACCTTCTCAGGACTCTGGATACCGGGGGTGCCTCCGAGTCCCACATAATTGGTGGGGTAGCCCCTCCGGTGACACAAGCCACTGCCCCTACCGGTGTGGTCTGTGAGTCTGCCACAGCTGCTGGCTGAGGCTCTCTAACTTTAGGGCGGTTCGCTCTTGCTGGCTGTTCCCCTTTGGATTTAAACAGCTTACACTGGTAAATGTGGAACCACTTCGTGCGGCGGGGCATCTTTATGGCGTAGACCATGGGGCTTGCCTTGTCGACAATGCTGTACGGTCCCATGTACAGTGGTTTGAAACTCCCTACCCAAGCAAAATTCCTAACCATGACCTGATCCCCTATCTCCCACTCGTGGTGCTTGCGGGGTTCTAGCAGCAGTCGGTTTCTCCGATGCTGTTTTCCCATGTTGCTAGCAGCCTGCCAGTGAACCTGTTTAAGGTGTTCAAACAGATTCCTGACAAAGCTGTCCCAGTTGACCTCACTGAGCTGACCCTCCGTGAGCATTGGGGCTAGCACATGGATGGGGGTCCGCATAATCCTACCAGTCATAAGCTGGTGTGGGGAATACCCCGTGCTTTTTGACTGGCTGGCTCGGATCCCCATTAGGACCAACGGTAAGACTTCTACCCACTTCTTGGGTGAGTCTCCCGTTTCCTTCCGTAGCCTTTCCTTAATGGTACAGTTTAAACGCTCCACAGGACCCGATGACTGCGGGTTGTGGGCGACGTGCCATTTCCCCTCAATGCCGAGTACCCTGAGTGTCTCTTGCATGACCTGCCCGGTAAAATGACTCCCCTGGTCGGACTCCACATACTGCGGTAGTCCCCATCATCAGAACACTTCCCTGACCAGGATCCTAGCCGTACCCAATGCGGTAGCCGTACGGCATGAGAATGCTTCTACCCACTTTGAGAACACATCCACCAGGACTAGGCAGTACTTAAAGCCTCCCTGGGCGGTGGGTAGGGGCCCAATGTAATCGACCTGGATCGACTGCCATGGTCCCTCTACCCTCCTGATGTGTCCCATAGATACCTTCCTTTTCTGGGGGTCTGGGTTGTTAGCAGCACACACCAAACAGCCGGCACAAAACTCGCGGACCTCTTCCCTGAGTCCTGGCCACCATCCTGTCTGTTCCACCCGTTGCCAGATGGTCTCAGGTCCGGGATACCTTGCTCCTGGACCCTCATGGGCCAGTTGGAGGAATTCCCTTCGGTGCTGCTGCGGCACCACGCACTGCTCCCCACTGAACAGCAGGCCTTCCTTAATGGTGATGGCAGCTGTGCCGTACGGGCCCTCTATCTTTTCCCTTTTTCCAGGGCGTTCAGGACGGCCTTGAGGACGGTATCCTGGGCTTGGGCCTGCTTTAAGTCCGGGGCCAAGGCTACCCCCTGGGTGCCTCCCTTGCTCCGGATTGCGGCTACCGGACCTGTTTGGTACGTATCCCAGAATACCCCTTCCCTGGCCCCCTGTTTGGCCAGCTTGTCTGCCTTACAGTTACTCTCCCACCTGGGCTCTGTTTTTGAATGGGCCTTGAACTTATGGATATTGACCTTCCCTTCCTCCCCCACGGCCGCCATGATTTTCTCCAACAGGGGCTTTATGGTGAGGGGTCTCCCATCAGCGGAGGTATATCCACGACGGGACCAGATGGCCAGGTACTCCGTACACGAATTGCATGTGAACATGCTGTCCGAGCATATCGTGTATGGGGTAGGGAACTTCTCGGGGTGTGTAACCACGTACACTACTGCAGACAGTTCAGCCTGCTGGGCGCTCATGGTGCTGGGGAGTTTAATTGCCAGGGCAATGTCTGCCTCCTGGTCATAAACTCCACACCCGGTGAGTCGCTCGCCAGCAGATACTGTGCTCGAACCGTCCACATAGATTTCGCGGCCTGTGGGGTGTTTCCCGGCCCGAAAACCTATGCTGACTTCCCATACCCCTTCAATGGAACACCGGTGGGCAGTCCCTGGGTAGATCATGTTGGCTGCGAGCTTCGGCTCGCAGAGACCTTTCACCCTTAGGTCCATCTGGGAGAGAAGCAGGGTCCAGCGAGCAATACGGGCACTGCTCACTGTCCCGTCTTTGATTCTCCCATCTAGGAGCATCTGAGTGGGCATGTGATGGGTGAGCAGGGTGATGGGTGATGTTCCTGTGAAGATCAATGACCTTTTCACAGCCCAGTGAGTGGCGAGGAGGTGCCTCTCACAGTTGGAATAGCCCTTCTCCACATCGGTGAGTATCCTGGAGGAGTAAACCACTGGTCTCAGCTGGTCGTGCCTCTCTTGGAGCAGCACGGCACTCAGACTGTCCCCGCTGGCTGCCACCTCCAGGAACAACTCCCTCTCCCCATCAATGGCCCCTAGAGCCGGCACGGTCTGCAGATCTTTCTTTAACTTGAGAAATGCTGCCTCGCAACCCTCGTCCCAGGCCCACTCTACACCCTTGTGTTGGAGTCGGAGCAGAGGGGCTGCGGTGGCTGCGTAATCCTCAATGAAATCTCTGCAGTACCCGGTTAGCCCTAGAAAGGATCTCACTCCTGTGACTGTGTTGGGGGCTGGTAACTCCTGCACTGCTTCCCTCCTAGCTTTGTCGATGGCCCTTTCCCCAGCGCGCACAGTTAGTCCGAGGAATTTTACTTCCTGTTGGCCGATCTGTACCTTCTTTGGGTTCACTTTGAAGCCTTCTTGCCGGAGCAGCTCCAACAGTTCAGCCAATAGTGGACCATGTTCCTCTCCCTCATCGGTGAACAGGAGTAGGTCATCCACATACTGTACCAACTGCCGGGGCCGGCTGAAGCCCTTCAAACAATTCGCCATGCATTGGTGAAAAATGCTAGGGCTGTTGTGGAAGCCCTGAGGTAGGCAGTTCCAGGTGTACTGTTGGCCTTTAAAAGTGAAGGCGAACTTGTACTGGTCCTCTCTTCGTAAAGGGATGGACCAAAACCCGTTGGAAATGTTCAGCACTGTGAAAGTGGTCGCAGATGCTGGGATACTTCCGATGAGGTCGGCGACGGCTGCTACCGTGGGTGCACAGGCGGGGATGTTACGGTTGAGTACCCGATAGTCCACTGTGGCCCTCCAGGAGTTGTCCGGTTTTCTAACCGGCCACAGTGGAGAGTTTACGTGGGTGGCTATCGGTCTAAATACCCCCTGTGTTACTAAAGAAGCCATGGCCTTTTCCATGTCTGCTTCCGCCTCCCTGGGGAAATTGTATTGCTTCTGTGGTCGGGTCATGGGATCCCCGCTGACACTGACCTCGACCCCGTTTACCCTCCCACAATCGTGCTTGTGAGTGGCAAATGCTGCGAGGTGTGCTCGCACAAATGCCTGGTATGCCATCGGAGTGTTACTGACCATTTGTTCGAGGTCATAACCTTCCTTTGGTTTCAGGGTGCACAAGGTCCCCTTGCCCTGTTTCCCTGGGATGACTGCCACTTCACTTTCTCTGCCAGTACGTGCTCCCCACAGACAATGGTTCCTAAGATCCACTAGAATCCTGTGGCCTGTGATAAAGTCGGCCCCCAGGATCCCCGTCCCTTCCCGCTCCCATTTCATCAGGACACAGGTCCACTTGGTGTGGAGTGCTCCTAAATGAATGGACAGCGGGATGGAGAACGAGCCAGCCTGCTCGTTACCTGTAAACTCCACGAAGCTCTACGGGACCCGTTAGACAGAGGTGAGGCGGCGGGGTTGGCTGAATAGACTATGGTGCTGGAAGCTCCAGTATCTAACAGATAAGTCCCTTTCACCTTCTCCACCTCCATCCTAACGAGTGTTCTCTTCCATGCATCGTACTCCAGGGGACACAGGTAGACAGGCTGCGCTGGCTCTAGTCATAAGTCTGCGTTAGCGGGGGCAGATGGGGTTAAAGCAGCAGTGGCGGTGGCTACTTTCCCCGGGCCGTTGACTAGAGCTCGGATCGCAGCCATGACCGAGTCTAACGTGGGGGAAGAGGTCGGTGCTTCGGTGCTTGGGGCAGGAGCTGGAGAGTTCTTCCCTATGTTATCCTTCCACGGATTCCTGCAGTCTTTTCTCCAATGCCAACTCTTCCCGCACCAGAAGCAGTTACGCTTCGTGTCGGAAGGGTTACCCCCTTCCTGGTGCCACTCTTTCTTTTTGCTAGGCCTTATTTCATGTACCTTCCCCTTCGGTGGGTGCTCTTCTGTCCCTCTACCATTCCGGTAAGCCAGGGTCAGTTGTCTGACCTCTGTCTCCTCGGTGACCCGGGGGTCTTTCGGGTCAAACCACAGCTCGGCCTTGGCTCTGATCCGTGGCAAGCTGTTTGCCACTAGGCTTCGGAGCCAGTGGGCCAGCTCATCCTGATTCAGGTGAGCCCGGTCGAGAACTCCATTACAGGCACTCCTGTACACAGGCCACAGTCGGTCTGCGAAAGCCTGTGGGGTCTCCCCTACTGGCTGGGTTGTCTTCTCCACCCGGGAGAAGGGACTACCATCATTCATTCCCATGGCCTCCAGAACTCCCTCCCGGATAGTGGCATATCCACCCTGCCCTCTTTTACTCTCTGCGGAGAGGGACTGGTAGATTTTGCTATCTAGGAAGAACAGGAGCATCTTTGCCATCTCGGCATCATCGCAATCGTTGATGCCCCCGCTGCCTGTTCCACTTCCATGAAGTGGACCGAGGGGTGAGCTTGCCCAGGTGGCTTATCAAAGCCCTAAGCTGTTGGGTGCCGTGCGGAGCCACGAATTGGCTTTCAAGGGGTCCTTGACCCCCACCACCGCCGGGTGGGCCGAACTTTTGCTGCCGGACCGGGCACATCGGCCCCGGCTCCGACCTTTCCTGCATTGGTTCACCCTCCCCTCCCTGCTGCCAAACCGAGTTAAAACCCAGCGCCACAGGTGGTGGTGGTGTGCTCTCCCTGCCAGCCTCACAAATCGCCCGTCCCTCCTGCTGCCCAACCGGGTCGTTCCCCGGCGCCACAGGTGGCGTCCGAACAGTTTCCCCCTGCCCCTCCAGATCCACCTGGGCCGCACCTGGGCTTAGTAGGCATACCATGCCTTTCGCCCTGGACAGAGCAAGGTTCAAATTCTCTATTTGTTTCTGGCAGGGGCTGTGATCTCCCGCCTCATACACCCTAGTTCTTGCTATCTTGTAAGCTGCCTGGACGTCTCTCAACCTCTCCTCCTGCTCTCTTACTTGTTTGGCCAAGCGGGCGTTCTCTTCCCGTAACACCAGCTCACTAGTTTTAGCTTCGGTGACCTGACACTGAAAATATTGCTGCCTGTTCCTATGTGTTTCCACTAACTGCATTTTTTCCTGATTTCGGGTGGTTAGTTCATTCAGTAATGTTTCCCCTGCTAGGGCCCTTGCTCGAGACAGCTGAGCAGACTCCTGCAGCTCTGCCTTAAGTGCCTCAACATGTTTGTCTAACAGCTGGATCTGTCGCTGGGAGCAGATCAACCAGATGGCTTTCTCCACAGATTTCTTGTGGTCTTTGCTCTCAGTCCATTTAGCTGCAGCGTCTATTGGACGCTCAGCACGCAACAGACTGAGTACCCATTTCTTGGTTATGTTCACTTTCTCGAACACATAAGAGGAAATCCTCTCTTCCATCTTGGTTCTCTCCTCAAAAACAGTGTCCACGGCATCACATCCCTTTTGCCAAGGTCCTGCAGCGGTCACCATTAGGTAGGGGGTGGTGGTTTGTGTCAGCTTCACCTCTGACTTCTGAGCGGTTCGAATCGCTCCCACTCCCTTGGTTCTAGACCTTGGACTTATTTGGAGGTTGTGACAAAAAGTGCAGCAGACAACTGGTTTTGATGCAAGAACTTTGATCTTTATTGAAGAAAGTAAAACACAACACAAACACTCTTAACACTCTAAAAGTGGGGAACACTTCGGTACAAGCGAGGGAAATAACATTAGAAGAATACTTCACCCCTCCCAATCCCATTTCGCTAGCTAGGATGGACTCCAGAGGATCAGGGATGATACTCACCAGAATCCTTGACAGTTAGGTTAGTTCGCGGTTTTGGGGTTCACTCTATATGTCGGTTGGTGTCTGCCGTACCCTGTACACGGTAGTGGACTTCAACTGCGTATCTGGTCAGTCTTCTCGAGTCTGCTGATGCGGTAGGGTGCGTATTGTATTTATCAGGTGAGTACCCACTTTTCTTTGGTTAGAAGTAGGGTTTAGAGTTTTTTTAAGGGAAATTCTTACACAGGGGTAAGTCAGGAGTAGATTGTAGAGTGGAAACTTTGTGGATCTTCGGTTTTTCTTCGAGTTGATTTTCTTTGGTCATGGTGGCCCAAATATTGGTACTTGGTGTACGGTTGGTTGTTTCGTGAGGGCCTTGTTGCCGCGAGGTGTCCGATGGTCACTGAGGCGGTCGTTCTGGTTTCTTCTCGTGTCAGCCTACTTTGTTGGATGGTCTGGCCTTCGAGCTGTTGACCTCCTGGCTGGACACGGAATGCTGAACGGTGGTGTTGCAGAACTGTGTTGCGGAGAATGCCTCCGTCGATGTCTTCTTGTTCTTCCTTCCTCTTCTTCTTTTTCAGGTTGAGAACGGGGCTTCAATTATACCCATTGAAGCTCCCTTATCTGCGCGCCAAATCAGGTCTCGGTCTTTGTTAGATTTTGGCGGGCTCGTTAACGGTAACTGGTTTGTTAAGGTGTGAAGTGGTTCCGGGATGGCCCCATCCTGTCGATTTGCCACTTAATCGGAGTTTGATTGTTCTTATGTTTTGGGTTTTTCTTGGCTGGGCCTTGGATTCCTATAGAGTAGGCCAAAGTAATCTGTGTTATGCATGTCTTAATGGGTTCCGTAACTTGGGGTGGAGACTGGTTTTCCTCGGGTTTATTGTTAGGATGCTAATGTCTGATAGGGGCCGATTTAAACTCCCAGCGAGATCATACGGTTCCCCAGACAGTTTCCATTAGCTCCAATACCCAAACTGTTTTTACAGAGGTTAATCTCACCTTCCTTCACAGCCTTTTCTCCCTTACAAGCCCAGACATGTTTTAAAAATACCAAATCTTGGTTTTTGCTCAAAATGTCCTTCGGTTAGGCCCATTGCACTTCACCACCCTGTAATAGCTAGAAAAGGGAACTAAATGTAATATCTCCAAGTTTGCAGATGACACAAAGCTGGGTGGGAGTGTGTGCTGCGAGGAGGATACCGAGAAACTCCAGGATGATTTGGACAGGTTGGGTGATTGGGCAGAAGTGTGGCAGATGCATAATAACGTGGATAAATGCGAGGTTATCCACTTTGGTGTCAAAAATAGAAAGGCAGACTATTATCTGAATGGCAATAGATTGGGAGAAGGGGAAGTGCAACGAGACCTGGGTGTCCTTGTGCACCAGTCGCTGAAAGTAAGCATGCAGGTGCAGCAGGCGGTGAAGAAGGCAAATGGCATGTTGGCCTTCATAGCGAAAGGGTTTGAGTATAGGAACAGGGATGCCCTGCTGCAGTTGTACAGGGCCTTGGTGAGACCACACCTTGAGTACTGTGTGCAGTTTTGGTCGCCTTATCTGAGGAAGGATGTTCTTGCCATGGAAGGAGTTCAGCGAAGATTCACAAGGCTGATACCTGGGATGGCAGGAATGACATATGAGGAGAGATTGGGTCGATTGGGCTTATACTCGCTGGAGTATAGAAGAATGAGAGGGGATCTCATCGAAACATATAAAATTCTGACAGGTCTGGACAAACTAGATGCAGGAAGAATGTTCCCGATGGTCGGAGAGTCCAGAACCATGGGTCATAATCTAAGGATAAGGGGTAAGCCATTTAGGACAGAAATGAGGAAGAATTTCTTCACCCAGAGAGTGGTGAACCTGTGGAATTCTCTACCACAGAAGGTAGTTGAGGCCAAGTCATTAAATATATTCGAGAATGAGTTAGATATATTTCTTAAAGCTGAAGGTATCAAGGGATATGGGGAGAAGGCAGGTACAGGGTACTGAGTTTGGATGATCAGCCATGATCTCATCGAATGGCGGAGCAGGCTCGAGGGGCCGAATGGCCTACTCCTGCTCCTATCTTCTATGTTTCTATGTTTCTATGTCTTCACAAAGGAGGACAAAATAACCTCCCAGAGATGTCGGGGAACATAGGTTCTAATGAGAGGGTAGAACTGAATGAAATCAGTATTTGTAGGAAAATGGTCAAAGGGAAATTGACGGGATTGAAGGCCGATAAATCCCCAGGGCCTGATAATCTACATCCTAGGGTACTTAAGGAAGTGGCCCTAGAAATAGTAGATGCATTGCTGGTCATCTTCCAAACTTCTATAGACTCTGGAACAGTTCCCATGGATTGGAGGGTAGCTAATGTAACCCCACTATTTAAAAGAGGTGGTAGAGAGAAAATGGGGAATTATAGACCGGTAAGCCTGACATCGGTAGTGGGGAAATTGCTAGAGTCCATTATAAAAGATGTAATAGCAGAGCACTTGGAAAACAGTGACAGGATCGGACAAAGTCAACATGGATTTACAAAAGGTAAATCATGCTTGACTAATCTACTGGAATTTTTTGAGGATGTAACTGGTAGAATAGATAAGGGAGATCCAGTACACGTGGTGTATTTGGACTTTCAGAAGGCTTTCGATAAGGTCCCGCATAAGAGATTAGCGTGCAAAGTTAAAGCACATGGGATTGGTGGGGGTAAGGTCCTGACTTGGATCGAAAACTGGTTGGCAGACAGGAAGCAAAGAGTTGGAATAAACCGGTCTTTTTCCGAGTGGCAGGCAGTGACTAGTGGGGTACCGCAGGTATCGTTGCTAGGACCCCAGCTATTCACAATATATATTAATGATCTAGACGAGGGAACTAGATGTAATATCTCCAAGTTTGCAGACAACACAAAGCTGGGTGGGCGTATGTGCTGTGAGGAGGTTGCAGAGAAACTGCAGTATGATTTGGACAGGTTGGGTGATTGGGCAGATGCATGGCAGATGCATGGATAAATGCGAGGATATCCACTTTGGTGGCAAAAACAGGAAGGCACATTATCTGAACGGCAATAGATTGGGAAAAGGGGAAGTGTAACGAGACCTGCATGTCCTTGTGCACCAGTCGCTGAAGGTAAGCATGCAGGTGCAGCAGGCGGTTAAGAAGGCAAATGGTATGTTGGCCTTCATAGCGAGAGGATTCGAGTACAGGAGCAAGGATGTCTTGCTGCAGTTGTACAGGGCCTTGGTGAGACCACACCTTGAGTATTGTGTGCAGTTTTGGTCGCCTTATCTGAGGAAGGATGCTCTTGCCATGGAGGGAGTGCAGCGAAGATTCACCAGACTGATACCTGGGATGGCAGGAATGACGTATGAAGAGAGATTGGGTCGATTAGGCTTATATTCGCTAGAGTTTAGAAGAATGAGAGGGGACCTCATTGAAACTTATAAAATTCTAACAGAACTAGACAGACTGGATGCAGGAAGGCTGTTCCCGATGGCGGGGGAGTCCAGAACCAAGGGTCACAGTCTAAGGATAAGGGGTAAGCCATTTAGGACTGAGAGGAGGAGGAATTTCTTCACCCAGAGAGTGGTGAACCTGTGGAATTCTCTACCACAGAAGGCAGTTGAGGCCAATTCATTAAATATCTTCAAGAAGGAGTTAGATATATTTCTTAAGGCTAAGGGGATCAAGGGATATGGGGAGAAAGCAGGGACAGGGTACTGAATTTGGATGATCAGCCATGATCACATTGAATGGCAGAGCAGGCTCGAGGGGCCGAATGGCCTACTCCTGCTCCTATCTTCTATGTTTCTATGTTTCTATGACAGTCACTCTCATCTCACCTCTGGAATTCAGTTCTTTTGTCCATGTTTGGACCAAGGCTGTAATGCGGTCAGGAGCCAAGTGGTCCTGACGGAAACCAACCTGGTCATCGGTGAGCTGGTTATTTGTGCCTTTGTTAGTGCCGCTTGATAGCATTGTCGATGACAGCTTCCATCACTTTGCTGATGATGGAGAGATGGCTGATGGGATGGTAACGGGCTGTCGGATTAGTCCAGCTTTTTGTGGACTGTACATACTTGACCAATTTACCACTTTGTCGGGGAGATGCCAGTACGGGAACAGCTTGGATAGTGGTGCAGCTAGTTCTGGACACAGGTCTTCAGCTCTGCAGCCGCGATGTTGTCAGAGCCCATAGCCTTTGCTGTATCCAGTGCGCTGTACCGTTCTTGATATCACGTGGAGTGAAGTGAATTAGCTGAAGACTGGCTTTTGTGATGGTGGGGACCTCAGGAGCAGGCCGAGATGCATCATCCACTTGGCACTTTTGACTGAAGATGGTTGCGAAGGCTTCAGCCTTGTCTTTTGCACTCACGTGCTGTGCTCTGCTATCATTGAGGATGAGGATGTTCAAGGAACCTCCTCCTCCCGTTAATTGTCCATCACCATTCATGACTGGGTGTGACAGGACTGCAGAGCTTTGATCCAAACCATTGGGTGTGGGATCGCTTATCTCTGTCTATAGCATGCTGCTTCCGCTGTTTAACATGCATATAGTCCTGTGTTGTAGCTTCACCAAGTTGGTTTCTGATTTTCTGATACACCTGGTGCAGCTCCTGGAATGCTCTTCAACACTCCTTATTGAACCAGGGCTGGTTTGATGGTAATGGTAGAATGAGGGATATGCCGGGCCATGAGGTTACAGATTATGGTGGAATACAATTCTGTTGCTGCTGATGGCCCACAGCGCCTCATGGATGCCGAGTTTTGAGCTGCTAGATGTGTTCTTAATTGATCCCATTTAGCACAGTGGTAGGGCACACAACACGATGAAGGGGTGTCCTCAGTGACTCGGTAGTACCATGATTGACCGAGCTGGCTGAGTCCTGAAGGACATAGCTGCCAGACTGGCTTATGGCAGATGGTGAGAGAACAAACATGTGGCACTACCGAGCAACACTTGGTGATGGACATTGAAGTCCCCCATCCAGAGTACATTCTGTGCACCAGCAGCCACAGTGCGCCGGAGGAGGAGGGAGTAAATGTTTAAGATGGTGGATGGAGGAGCTGATTAAGCGGCCTGCTTTCCCTTGGATTGTGTTGAGCTTCGTGAGTGTTGTTGGAGCTGCAACCGTCCAGGCAAGTGGAAAATATTCCATCACACTCCTGACTTGTGCCTTGTAGGTGGTGGAAAGGCCTTGGGGAGTCAGGAGGTGGTGAGTCACTTGCGCAGAATACCCAGCGTCTGACTAGCTCTTGTAGCCACAGTATGTATTGGGCCGATCTAGTTAATGTGCTGGTGAATGGTGACCCCCAGGATGTTGATGGTGGTGAATTCAATGATGGTTATGTCATTGAATGTCATGGGGAAAGTGGTTAGACTCTCTCCTGTTGGAGATGGTCATTGTCTGGCACTTGTGTGGCACAAATGTTACTTGCCACTTATCATCCCCAACCTGAATGTTGTCCAGGTCTTGCTGCATGTCGACGCAGACTGCCTCATTATCTGACGGATTGTGAATGTAACTTAACACTGTGCAATCAGCAGCGAACATCCCCACTTCTGAAGGTCATTGATAAAGCAGTTGAAGATGTTGGGCCTAGGACACTGTCCTGAGTAACTGCTGCAGCGATGACTTGGGGCTGAGATGATTGGCCTCCAATAACCACAACCATCTTCCTTTGTGCTAGATATGACACCATCCAGTGGAGCGATTTCCCCCGATCACCATTGACTTCACTTTTACCAGGGCCCCTTGGTGCCACACTCGGTCAAATACTGCCTTGATGTCGAGGACAGTCACTCTCACCTCACCTCTCAAATTCAGCGCTTTTGTCCATGTTTGGACCAAGGCTGTAATGAGGTCAGGAGCCAAGTGGTCCTGGCGGAAACCAAACTGGGCATCGGTGAGCAGGTTATTTGTGCATTAGTGCCTCTTGATAGCATTGTCGATGACAGCTTCACTTTGCTGATGATGGAGAGATGGCTGATGGGGTTGTAACTAGCTGTTGGATTAGTCCAGCTTTATGCGGACTGGACATAACTGGCCAATTTACCACTTTGTCGGGTAGATGCCAGTACTGGAACATCTTGGCTAGAGGTGCAGCTAGTTCTAGAGCACAGGTCTTCATCTCTCTAGCCGGGATGTTGTCGGGGCCCATAGCCTTTGCTGTATCCAGTGCGCTCTACTGTTCTTGATATCACGTGGAGTGAAGTGAATTGGCTGAAGACTGGCTTCTGTGATGGTGGGACCTCAGGAGCAGGCCGAGATGCATCATCCACTTGGCACTTGTGACTGAAGATGGTTGCGAATGCTTCAGCCTTGTCTTTTGCACTCACGTGCTGTGCTCCGCCATCGTTGAGGATGGGGATGTTCATGGAGCCTCCTCCTCTATTTAGTTGTTTAATTGTCCTTCACCATTCACAACTGGATGTGGCAGGACTGCAGAGCTTTGATCTGATCCATTGGGTGTGGGATCGCTTAGCTCGGTCTATAGCAATGTTCCTGCTGTTTAACATGAATATAGTCCTGTGTTGTAGCTTCACCAAGTTGGTATCTGATTTTCATGTACACCTGGCATGCTCTTCAACACTCCTCATTGAACCAGGGTTGGTTTGATGGGAATGGTAGAGGGAGGGATATATCAGCCCATGAAGTTACAGAGTGTGGTGGAATATAATTCCATTGCTGCTGATGGCCCACAGCGCCTCCATGGTGCCCAGTTTTTAGCTGCTAGATCTCTTCTGATTCTATCCCATTTAGTACGGTGGTAGTGCCACACAACACAATGAAGGGTTGTCCTCAGTGTGAAGACGGGACTTCATCACCACAAGGACTGTGCGGTGGTCACTGCGACCAATACTGTCATGGACAGATGCATCTGCGACAGGTAGATTGTTGAGGACGAGATGAAGTAGTTTTTTTCCTCGTGTTTGTTCTCTCACCACCTGCTGTGAGCCCAGTCTGGCAGCTATCTCCTTGAGGACTTTGCCAGCTCGGTGAATAGTGGTACTACCGAGCCACTCTTGGTGATGCCCTAGCAGCCACAGTGCGCCGGATGAGGAGGGAGTAAATGTTTATGATCGTGGATGGGGGGCTGATTAAGCGGACTGCTTTCTCCTGGATTGTGTCGCGCTTCTTGAGTGTTGTTGGATCTGCAACCATCCAGGCAAGTGGAGAATATTCAATCACACTCCTGACTTGTGCCTTGTAGGTGCTAGAATGGTTTTGGGGAGTCAGGAGGTGAGTCACTTGCCAGCGAATACCCAGCCTCTGACCTGCTCTTGTATTTACGTGGCCTGGCTAGTTACTTTGCTGATGATTGAGAGTAGACTGATGGGGCAGTAATTGGCCGGATTGGATTTTTCCTGCCTTTTGCGGAAAGGACATACCTGCCCAATTTTCCACTTTATCAGGTAGAGGCCAGTACAGGAACAGCTTGGCTAGAGGTGCTGCTAGTTCTGGAGTGCAGGTATTCAGCTCTACAGCTGTGATGTTGTTGGGGCCCCACAGCCTTTGCAGTATCCAGTGCGCTCTGACGTTTTCTGATATCAAGTGGAGTGAATTGAATTGGCTGAGGACTGGCATCTATGAGAGTGGGGACCTCAGGAGGAGGCGGCAATGGATCCACTTGGCACTTGTACAGGGCCTTTGTGAGACCATACCTGGAGTACTGGGCACAGTTTTGGTCTCCTTATCTAAGGAGGAATATACTTGCCTTGGAGGCGGTGCAACGAAGGTTCACTAGATTGATTCCTGGGATGAGAGGGCTGTCCTATGATGAGAGATTGTGTAGAATGGGCCTATACTCTCTGGAGTTTAGAAGAATGAGAGGTGATCTCATTGAAACATACAAGATTCTGAAAGGCATTGACAGGGTAGATGCTGAGAGGTTGTTTCCCCTGGCTGGAGTGTCTAGAACTAGGGGGCATAGTCTCAGGATAAGGGGTCGGCCATTTAAGACTGAGATGAGGAGGAATTTCTTCACTCAGAGGGTTGTGAATCTTTGGAATTCTCTGGCCCCAGAGGGCTGTGGATGCTGAGTCTTTGAGTATATTCAAGGCTGAGATAGATAGATTTTTTAGACTCCAGGTGAATCAAGGGATATGGAGATCGGGCGGGAAAGTGGAGTTGAGGTCGATGATCAGCCATGATCTTATTGAATGGCGGAGCAGGCTCGAGGGGCCGTATGGCCTACACCTGCTCTTATTTCTTATGTTCTTATGTTCTGCCTGGAGGTAGTTGCGAAAGAAGGAGATGAGGAGAGAGAAAACACAATACAAAAGCTAGAGCTGATTTTAATCATTTATAAAAATGGACCAAATATAACACTAACCGTTTACATATTTTTGTCCATGGACGAACAAAATGCTGCCAATTAATTCTTCCCTGAGGCTAACGGAACAGACTGCTGCTGATTGGAGACAAAGAGCTCGTGACACTTTCAGAATGAGACCTGTATGGAGGGGAGGCGATGCCATGTGACCCAGGCAGCTCCTGGAGGGCACTGAGTTCAAAGGGACGGTGAACCCAAGGTCTCTTCCTCCTCCCGTGTTCCCTCCGTCCTGTCCTCTCCCCATTTTAGATGCTGTCTTATTACAGATGTTAAAATATGAGGACATTCACTGTATTTCCCACTCCATGAGAAAAAACTAACAACGTGGGATTTTAAACATCTTTCGGTGTTACATTTCATACTTCATGTACAGATTGTGGACTTTGAGAAATACTTCACTGTAAAAATCTGTTTCATGTAACAATTAAAAAATTGTATTTACCTACTTGTTGGTCAATGTTTTCATTTCAAACTTTCATCTCATCAACTTATGTAAATATTCAATATTTATCAACACAGATAAATGTGAGGTATTACATTTTGGTAAGAAAAATATGGAGGTCACATATTACTTGGAAATAGCGAATCTAAATGGGGTAGAAGAGCAAAGGGCTCTCGGAGTACAAATACACAAATCACTGAAAGTAGCGACACAGGTTAACAAGGCCATAAAAAACGCAAGCACTGGGGTTTATTTCTAGAGGGATTGAAAAGTAGTGAAGTTATGCTAAACTTGACTCGAACCTTGGTTGGACCACACTTGGAGTACTGCATACAATTCTGGACACCATATTATAAAAAGGATTAGAGGCACTGGAGAGGGTGCAAAAAATGATGAGTAAAACATTAGAGCTGAAGGACAGGCTAGGGGGTGTGGCCCAAATAAGGGTTCTTTACACAAATGCACGGAGTATAAGGAATAAATTGAATGAACTGCAGGCATGAATTCAAATTGGAGAGTATGACATTGTAGCTATTACTGAGACATGGCTGCAAGACGGTCAGGACTGGGAACTAAATATACCAGGTTATAAGGTCTACAGGGAAGATAGGGAAAATGGCAGAGGGGGAGGAGTAGCCTTAGTGATTAAGGATGAAATCACTTCAATGATAAGAGAGGATTTAAGGAGAGGTAAGCAGGCAGTGGAGACGTTATGGGTTGAATTATGAAATAAAGGATCTAAGACTGTAGTGGGAGTTGTGTATAGGCCCCCTGGTAGCAGCTGTGAAGTGCTAGATTGTATAAATGAAGAGATTAGACAATCGTGTAGCAAAGGCAGAGTGTTTTTAATGGGGAATTTTAACTTTCATATAGATTGGGAAAAGCAGACTAGCACCTGTCAGAAAGGTAGTGAATTTCTTGAGTGTGTCCGGGATAGTTTTCTACAACAATGGCCCAGAAATTGATCTCGCTCTGTTCCCGCGGGGGTAAGCCTTCCCCGCGATGTCTCACCTCGCTTATGCTTTTTCTGATCCAGCTCGCACGAACTTGATGTTCCAGACATCAGCTGTGCTGGGCTTGCGTATCCCAGCGGCGTAGTGAATTCGTGCGAGCTGTGGGATCACGTGACTCAGTTAGAGCCAATGGCAGCACACCATCTTCCATTCATAAGTCTCACAGCATAGCTGTGAAATCTATGAATCTTACACCCCCCCAAAATAACAGCTAAACCTCAATTAAATTAAAAAAAAAACCATCACATTAATAAAATAAGTATAGTTAATTAAATTAACCATTTTAAATAAAAAATTAAATTTTTGAAAATTTTTTAAATCTTTTAAAAAGTTATAAAAATAAACTTACCTGTCTTTAAAGTCTATAAAAAAGATATATCTGTAAAAAAAAATTCAAAAAAATACTTAATTCACTACTTACCTTCTTAAAAGCGGGTCTTACTCCTCCTTTTTACATTTCCAAAATCTTCCCTACTTACCTGCGCGTCCAAAGCATGAAGTGCACAGCGTGCGCGCAGCCTGTAGCGCGCACGCGATGCACCCAGGCCCCGCCCCCTTTTCAGAAGAGCAATTGCCGGTTTTCAGCGCATGCGCAGGGCATGCAGAAAACCGGCAATTGGAGTGGAAATACGCGAGAGTACGCAGTGCGTACTCTCGCGTCCCGGGATCAATTTTCGGCCCAATATGTCCTAGAGACAACAAGGGGGCAAGTCATATTGGGCCGAAAATTGATCCCGGGACGCGAGAGTTCGCACTGCGTACTCTCGCGTATTTCCACTCCAATTGCCGGTTTTCTGCATGCCCTGCGCATGCGCTGAAAACCGGCAATTGCTCTTCCGAAAAGGGGGCGGGGCTTGAGTGCATCGCGTGCGCGCTACAGGCTGCGCGCACGCTGTGCACTTCATGCTTTGGACGCGCAGGTAAGTGGGGAAGATTTTGGAAATGTAAAAAGGAGGAGTAAGACCCGCTTTTAAGAAGGTAAGTAGTGAATTAAGTATTTTTTTGAATTTTTTTTTACAGGTATATCTTTTTTATAGACTTTAAAGACAGGTAAGTTTATTTTTATAACTTTTTAAAAGATTTAAAAAATTTTCAAAAATTTAATTTTTTATTTAAAATGGTTAATTTAATTAACTATACTTATTTTATTAATGTGATGGTTTTTTTTTTAATTTAATTGAGGTTTAGCTGTTATTTTGGGGGGGTGTAAGATTCATAGATTTCACAGCTATGCTGTGAGACTTATGAATGGAAGATGGTGTGCTGCCATTGGCTCTAACTGAGTCACGTGATCCCACAGCTCGCACGAATTCACTACGCCGCTGGGATACGCAAGCCCAGCACAGCTGATGTCTGGAACATCAATTTCGTGCGAGCTGGATCAGAAAAAGCATAAGCGAGGTGAGACATCGCGGGGAAGGCTTACCCACGCGGGAACAGAGCGAGATCAATTTCTGGGCCATTAGATTTAGTAATGAGTAATGAGCTAGATTTAGTTAACAGCCTAACTGTGCGTGAACATTTATCCAATAGCGATCATAACATGATCGAGTTCAACATAGTGTTTGAAAGGGAGAAACGCAAAACAGCTACTAAGATTCTAGATTTAGGTAAGGCCGACTTCAACGGGATGTCCACAGTAAAGTGGGCAGATCTGTCACTGGGTAAAACAACAGAAGATCAGTGGGAGATGTTTAAAAAATAATTTAAGGTGTTACAGAACCAGTTTATACCCCTGAGGGGCAAGAGCTCCACTTGCCAAAAAAGCCCATCCATGGACAACTAAAGAGGTAAAGGCCAGCATAAAACTATAAAGGAAAGGGCATACAAAAATGCAAAAAATAGCACAGATCCTGGCGAATGGGAAAGATACAAAGAACAGCAAAGGGTCACACAACAGTTAGTAAGAGCTACAAAAAGGGAGTATGAAAAGAAACTTGCAAGGGATATCAAAATCAATGCGAAGAATTTTTACAATTACATTGGGAAAAAGAGGGTGGTCAGGAGCAAAGTTGGCCCCTTAAAAACAAAGTGGTGATATTGTCAAAAGACAATGGGGAAATGGCGGACACGTTGAATAATTACTTTGCGTCAGTATTTACATTAGAAGAAGAGGACAGCATGCCGGAAATCCTAAAGAAACTAATATTGAATCGGGATCAGGGACTCAATAAAATTAACGTAAGTAAAGCAACAGTAATGAAAAAAATGATGGCACTAAAGAGTGACAAATCCCCAGGACCAGATGGCTTCCATCCCAGGGTTTTAAAGGAACTAGGAGCACATTGCAGATGCCCTAATTATAACCTTCCAAAGTTCTTTAGATTCAGGAACCGTCCTTTCGTTTGGAAAATTGTACATGTTACTCCGCATTTTAAGAATGGCGAGAGAGGGAAACCAATGAATTATAAACCAGTTAGCCTAACATTTGTTGTCGGGAAATGACTAGAGTCTATAATTAAGGATAGGGTGACAGAACACCTCGAAAATTTTCAGCTGATCAGAGAGAGCCAGCATAGGATTTGTGAAAGGTACCATTAATTGGAGGGAAACTAAAATAAATCAAGGGAATGCACTTATTGTATTCAATATTAGTAATAAGATGGTAATGGAGAAAATAATGAGACTAGGATAGATAAATCACCAGGACCTGATGGTTTCCATCCCAGGGTATTAAAAGAAGTGGGGAAATTGCAGAAGCATTAGCTATAATCATTCAAACTCTTGATTTGGGAACTATGCTGTTGAACTCAAAAATTGCAAATGTCAGTCCATTATTTAAGAAGGGTGGGAGAGAGAAACCAGGTAACTACAGGCCTGTGAATTTAAAATCAATTGTGGGGACGCTACTAGAATCTCTCATTAGGGATAGAGTGACTGAGCACTTGTCCAAATATGAGCTGATCAGAGAGAGCCAGCATGGTAAGACTTGGGTTGGAAATTGGTTGGGAGGTAGGAGACAGTGATTGGGGATAAAGGGTTTGTACTCAGATTGGCAGAATGTGACAAGTGGATCTGTTCTGGAGCCTCAACTTTTT
The DNA here is from genome assembly GCA_030390025.1 of Squalus acanthias. NCBI lineage: Eukaryota > Metazoa > Chordata > Chondrichthyes > Squaliformes > Squalidae > Squalus > Squalus acanthias. The sequence continues at coordinate 126,344,268 of CM059433.1, forward strand.
CCCATATTTATTACTCACTTGGATCAAGGAATAGAGCTGTATATCCAAGTTTCCAGATGACACTAAAGTCAGAGACACAGTAAGTAGTGCAGCTGGGAGCAGGAAGTTGCAAAACTATGACAGATGGACAAGTGTGAGGTCGTCCACTTTGGACCGAAGAAAACTACATTTTCCAAATGTTGGGAAACTAGGAACTGTAGAGGAGCAAAGAGATTTGGGAGTCTAACTCCACAAATCATTTAAAACTAGTCGACAGGTACAAAAAGTAATAAATAAGGCCAATGGAAATTTGGCCTTTATCTTAAGATGGCTGGATTACAAATAGGAAGAGTTGTAATCTTAAAATTTGTCCATTTAGGATGAAAATCATGAAGTACCTTTTCACACAAGGTATTAGAAATCTGGAATTCTCTCCCCAAAGGGCTGTGGATTCTAGGACAAGTGGAGCTTTTAAGACTGAGATTGATAGATTTTAGTTGGGAAAGGCTAACAAGGGACATGGAGCAAAGGTGGGTAAATAGATTTAAGGCACAGATCAGCAATGATCTAATTGAATGGCATTGGAGGCTCGAGGGGCTGAATGGCCGACTCCTGTTCCGATCTTCCTTTCAATCTGCTTGGTTTCCAGTCAGGTTTTGTCAGGAGCAATAAAAATTCTTCATTCTTAATTCTGCTTCAGGGATTTCAAAAACATCGGTCATTTTCACGAAGGACTCGTCGCAGAATTCATTAAGATCTTGGAGCAAGACAATCGATCCTTCGATAAGAGTTCCTTTTACATCTATTTTTCCAGCTTAGGTGGGTTAGTTGCCTTTTTAAAGAAAGATGAATGAAACTTTTCTGAAAGGTTCTGTTACCGTTACAGACATCAAACAGTGAGATGTACTTAACTCTATTCTTAAACTGCTTTGACCTGCCACCAACGACACGTTGGATTTAACCCTGTGCATGTGGCAGTGTTGGGATTTTGAATGATTCCCCCCAGGCCCCATCTCCAGAGCCCTGTGCATGGTGACCCTGTTTATAAATACTGCCCTCCACTGGCAGTTGCCAGTTTTTGTCTCCCACCCACACTGCTGCATTGTGAGCTGGAGCTTCTTCATTCACAATTAGTCAGCGACGTTAACTCCAACACTGAGGTTTTCTTTCCCATTTTCTGGTCTGTATTTTACATTCAGTCTTCACATTATTTGGTTTTGTGCGATGAGTCTAAACAACGGCTCTTTCCAGGTGCCCAGTTCAATGTATCACCTCTTATCGTCCTGTGGCAGATAGTCCCTGGTTTTCACCAGGGGGTGGATCTCCTTGTCATTTCCCAGATGAAATATGTTGGGGAGCCACGTGGTCTTCCACCCACACGTTAACCAGACATTCGGCTCCGGCCCTGGCAGATCTGACTGCCCCGGCAGAGGAGTCCTGGCTGCTGTTGCTCCTTTTAATATTGTTTAGAATTAGGTGCCCCCTTCAATTCCAAGTTATTTGCCAATGTCCCAGATTCATTGCTGACCGACCACCTCTGAGGGGCAGCTTTGGTGATCTACCAGTTGTGTAAGTGCGGAGAAACCACACTGAAGGATAAAGGAGAATTACTCATCCAGTAATAGGAAGCTCCACATTTAACCATTTCTGGTTAGAAATCTGGGAGTTTTGAAAAAAGAGCCATCAAGTCACAGATATTTGTTTAAAGTCTCCATACTGCAAATACACAGGGCTAACCCCAGTTGTACATGGGTGGTCGGCCCTCCTTTGGGCAACAGAGATTAATCACTGCAGTCATTTCTCTTTTCTGTAACCTTGCTTTAAATGAATCGTGCACAGACTGAGATTGAGATGGTTTTGTTGCCAGATGTAATTCCAGGATGTTCTATCTTCAGGCAGCAATGGATTATGTTTATGTTTATCACAGTCATGCTGACCAGAAGATTTAAAGGTGATGTGAAAAGAGCCAATAGAAAATGGAAAGTGTTGCAGAGCACAGAGTATTGAAGTTGTGAAATGTGAAATCATGGAGTGATCAGCGTGGAATCGTACCTGGGCTCTCTCACTCTGAGTTAGTTCCAGATTGAATTATTTAATTACAAGGGAATGTTTGAACTATAAAGACACAGTGTGTTCACCATTTGTAAAACATTGAGGCTTGAAAAATGTCCTGCCGTGTTTAAATTGTTCTCTCTCCTGTACTCTGAAATATAATGGGAAGGGACTGTATAACAGACCGTGTTGACTGCACGCTGTGCACTGTAGGAAAAGCAACACATTCACTGGAGAAACCTGCTAATGGGGACACCCTGTGTGTGGAGTAAAGTATTCCCTTTTCCTTGCATTCCTGATAATCAAACACTGGACACTGTGATGGGGATGAGTAGAAAGGTTTCTCAATCCAGTTTGGTTTTATGGAGAATGGATCCCATTGACAGACATAAATATTCACAGAGTGAGAGAGCTCAGGTACGATCCCACATCAATGCTCTGTGCTTGGCAACACTTCCCATTTTCTATTGGCTCTTTTCATATCATCTTTAATTGTTATGATCAGCATGATTCATATCTGCCTCCTCCTGAGGTCCCCACCATCACAGAAGCCAGTCTTCAGCCAATTGATTCAATCCTCGTGATATCAAGAAACGGCTGAGTGCACTGGATACAGCAAAGGCTATGGGCCCCGAAAACATCCCATCTGTCGTGCTGAAGACTTGTGCTCCAGAACTAGCCGCACCTCTAGCCAAGCTGTTCCAGTACAGCTACAACACTGGCATCTGCCTGATAAAGTGTAAAATTTCCAAGGTGTGTACTGTCCACAAAAAGCAGGACAAATCCAAACCGGCCAATTACCGCCCCATCAGTCTACTCTCAATCATCAGCAAAGTGATGGAAGGTGTTGTTGACAGTGCTATCAAGCAGCAATTACTCATCAAGAACCTGCTCACAAATGCTCATTTTGGGTTCCGCCAGGAACACTCAGCTCCAGGTCTCATTACAGCCTTGGTCCAAAAAGAGCTCAATTCCAGAGGTGAGGTGAGAGTGAGTGCCCTCGACACCAAAGCAGAATTTGACTGGTTGTGGCATCAATGAGCCCTAGTAAAATTGAAGTCATTGGGAATCACGGGTAAAACTCTTCACTGGCTGGAGTCATACCTAGCACAAAGGAAGATGGTTGTGGTTGTTGGAGGCCAATCATCTCAGCCCCAGCACATCACTGCAGGAGCTCCTCAGGGCAGTGTCCTAGGCCCAACCATCTTCAGCTGCTTCATCAATGACCTTCCCTCCATCATAAGGTCAGAAGTGGGGATGTTCACTGATAACTGCACAGTGTTCAGTTCCATTCGCAACTCCTCAGATAATGAAGCAGTCCATGCCCGCATGCAGCAAGACCTGGACAACATTCAGGCTTGGGCTGATAAGTGGCAAGTAACAGTCGCGCCACAGAAGTGCCAGGCAATGACTATCTCCAAAAAGCAAATGTCTAACAACCTCCCCATGACATTCAATGGGATTACCATCGCCAAATCCCCCACCATCAACATCCTGAGGATCACCATAGACCAGAAACTTAACTGGACCAGCCACGGATTAAATAGCGCTAAAATGGTGGCCGCCGCTCTTTCGCCAGTTGCTGGTGGGTCTCGCAGCGGCAGCCGTTTTCGTGCTTACCTTTGCGCTGCCGGTAACTGGCAGTGCCATGCTGGACAAAATGGCAGCGCTATGATGTAAATCGGCGTGCAACGCTGACTTTACATCACAAGCCTGAACGTCGACCATAGCACTAAATTTAGTGCTGGGTCCTAAGCATGCCAGGTTAAACTGGCGTGCAAACAGGCTGACAGTAGCCATGTCTGCACCTCTTAAAGGGACACACACATCATTCAGGTAAGTTTGGATTTAAGGTTTTGGACTGGGTTTATTTGATTTTATTGAAGTGGTGGTTTGCTGCAATAGATGTGAGAAGATTTTTAAGTGTGTAGGGAGTGCTGCTGGACACTTGCAAGGGCTTGGATGGTAAATGAAGGCCTTTGAGAAGACAGAACATGCTGCGAATACTCAGCATGTCACGCAACATCTGTGGAGAGAAAAACAGAGTTCACGTCTCAGGTGGAGATGCTGCCTGACCAACTGAGTATTTCCAGCATTTTATGCTGTCATTTCACATTTACAGCATCCGCTTGCAGAGGGAAGAGGAAGACACAGAAGAGGAGGAAGACGAAGAGAGGATATGAGAATAGAGTGGCAGCCAACATAAAAGGTAATCCAAAAGTCTTCTATTGGCGTATAAATAGCAAAAGGGTAGTAAGGGTCGTGGCGGGGGGCGGGGGGGGGCGATTAGGGACCAAAAAGGAGACCTGTGCATGGCGGCAGAGGGTATGGCTGAGGTACTAAACGAGTACTTTGCATCTGTCTCCACAAAGGAAGAGGATGCCACCATAGACATAGTGAAGGAGGAGGTAGTGGAGATACTTGATAGGATAAAAATTGATAAAGAGGAGGTATTAGAAAGGCTGGCTGTACGTAAAGTAGATAAATCACCAGGAGCGGATCGGATGCATCCTACGATGCTGAAGGAATTGAGGGAGGTACTGGCCATAATATTCCAATCCTCCTTAGATACGGGGGTGGTGCCGGAGGACTGGAGAATTGCAAATGTTACACCATTGTTCAAAAAAGGGTGTAAAGATAAACCCAGCAACTACAGGCCAGTCAGTTTGACCTTGGCAGTGGGGAAGCTTTTCGAAACAGTAATCAGGGACACAATTAACAGTCAATTGGATAGGTGTGGATTAATTAAGGAAAGCCAGCACGGATTTGTTAAAGGCAAATCGTGTTTAACGAACTTGATTGAGTTTTTTGATGAGGTAACAGAGAGGGTTGATGAGGGTAATGCAGTTAACGTAGTGTACATGGATTTCTAAAAGGCGTTCGATAAAGTGCCACATAATAGGCTGGCCAGCAAAGTTGAAGCCGATAGAATAAAAGGGACAGTGGCAGCATGGATACAGAATTGGCTAAGTGATAGGAAACAGAGAGTAGTGGTGTAAAAGCAAAATACTGCGGATGCTGGAAATCTGAAATAAAGACAGAAAATACTGGAAATACTCAGCAGGTTGGGCAGCATCTGTGGAGAAAGAAACAGAATCAACGTTTCAGGTCGATGACCCGTCGTCAGAACTGGAAAAAGTTAGAGATGTAACAGATTTTTAAGGAAGTACAGGGGCAGGGAAAGGGGGGAGGGGAGGAAAGAACAAAAGGGAAGGTCTGTGATAGGATGGAAGGCAGGAGAGATTAAAAGACAAAAGGGATGATGGTACAAGGCAAAAGGAGATGGTAATGGGACAAGTTAAGAAACAAAAGATGAGGGATAAATGGGAATAGCAGAATCATCAACAGCTGCCATATGTAAAAAAAATAGGGGCAGAGGTTATGGTCTGAAATTGTTGAACTCGATGTTGAGTCCAGAAGGCTGTAAAGTGCCTAATCGAAAGATGAGGTGCTCTCCTCGAGCTTACGTTGAGCTTCATTGGAACAGTGTAAGAGGCCGAGGACGGAAAGGTCAGAGTGGGAGTCGAGCAGAGAATTAAAGTGACAGGTGACCAGAAGCTTGGGGTCACGCTTGCGGACTGAACGGAGGTGTTCCGCAAAGTGGTCACCCAATCTGTGTTTGGTCTCCCCAATGTAGAGGAGACCGCATCGTAAGCAGCGAACACAGTATATTAAATTGCAAGAAGTACAAGTAAGTCGCTGTTTCACCTGGAAGGAGTGTTTAGGGCCCTGGACAGTGGGAAGGGAGGAAGTAAAAGGGCAGGTGCTGTGTCCCCTGCGCTTGCACGGGAAGGTGCCGTGGGATGGGAAAGGGGTATTGGGGGTGATTGAGGAGTGGACCAGGGTGTCAGCAGAGGGAGCGGTCCCTTCGGAATGAGAAACGGGAGGGATGGGGAAGATGTGTTTGGTGGTGGGATCGCGTTGGAGGTGACGGAAATGGTGGAGGATGATACGTTGAATGTGGAGGCTGGTGGGGTGAAAGGTGAGGACAAGGGGAACCCTATCGTGGTTCTGGAAGGGAGGGGAAGGGGTGAGAGCAGAAGTGCGGGAAATAGAACGGACACGATCGAGGGCCATGTCAACCACGATAGAGGGGAATCCTCGGTTGAGGAAAAGGAAGACATGTCGGAAGCACTAGTATGGAAGGTGGCATCCTCAGAGCAGATGCGACGGAGACGGAGAAACTGGGAGAATGGAATAGAGTCCTTACAGGAAGCGGGTTGGGAGGAAGTGTAGTCAAGGTAGCTGTGGTTGCCAGTGGGCTTATAGTGAATGTTTGTTAATAGCCTATCTCCAGAAATGGAGACAGACAAGTTGAGGAAGGGAAGGGAAGATTCGGTGATGGACCATGTGAAGATGAGGGAAGGGTGGAAAGAGTAGTTGGTGAACGTTTTGTTTTCGGACTGGAGGGGTCGGTTCTAGGACCACTGCTTTTCTTGATATATATTAATGACTTGGATGTGGGTGTACAGGGCACAATTTCAAAAATTTGTAGATGTCACAAAACTTGGAAGTATAGTGAACAGTGAGGAGGAGAGTGATAGACTTCAGGAAAACATAGACAGGTTGCTAAGATGGGCGGTCACGTGGCAGATGAAATTTAACGCAGAAAAGTGTGAAGTGATACATTTTGGTAGAAATAATGAGACGAGGACATATAAACTAAATGGTACAATGGTACAATCCTGAAGGGCATGCACAGACAGGGAGACCTGGGGTATGTGTGCACAAATCATTGAAGGTGGCAGGGCAGGTTGAGAAAGCAGTTAAAAAGGCCTACGGGATCCTGGGCTTCATAAATAGAGGTTTGGACAGATAGAGTGAAACTGTTCCCATTGGCAGAAGGGTTGAGAGCCAGAGGACACAGATTTAAGGTGATTGGCAAAAGGACCAAAGGCGACGTAAGAAAATCTTTTTTACGATGCGAGTGGTTAAAATCTGGAATGCACTGCCTGAAAGGGTGGTGGAGGCAGATTCAATCACGGCTTTCAAAAGGGAGTTGGATAAGCACCTGAAGGAAAGAAATTTGCAGGGCTACGGGAAAAGGGCAGGGGAGTGGGACTAGCTGAAGTGCTCTTGCAGAGAGCTGGCACGGGCTCGATGGGCTGAATGGCCTTCTTCCGTGCTGTAACCATGCTATGATTCTATGATTCTATGAGGAAGCAGAAGAGGAGGAATCAGATGAAAGGATGCCACCCAGACAGCCCCTTTGTGGCCGCGATATCCGGGATGGAATCATCCGCCTCCGGTCCCAGTGACCACAACCCCAATTCCCTTTTCAACATTAGTCCCACACCTTACCTTCCATCTGTTACTGACCATCACAACGTCCTCTTGGCCATGATGCAGAAGTAAAAGCCACCACAAAGTAAACTTTCCAATCCACCTATATACGTCTATCCATCCAATGTGACATCAAGAAATCTACTCATCACCTGTATGCATTCTTTTAGTGAGTGTCTTGTGTGTGCCTTTGCCTATCCTGCTGATGTCACACAGTGCTGGCCCAGTAGCTGCAGCATGGCTGGTGGAAGGCTGCTGACTTTCAGTGGGGGACACTGCAAATGGCCTTGCTGGTTGACCTTCAGGAGCTGGTGGCTGGGAGTGTCAAATCAATCTTCTTCTTGTTCTTCTTTACTCTCCCCTCTCTCTTCTTGGTCACCCATGGGCTGGGCAGGCTGCATTTCTTGGGTGTGTGAAATGTGGAAGGCACAAGAGTGGAGTTGTGCCGAGGGAGGACGGGAAAGCCTGAGGTGCATGCCAGAAGGAGGATAATGTATGAGGATACCAGCATCTTGTATCCTTTCAGCCCTGCCGCTGGCCACGGGCTCAGACATGCCCCTGCCAAGAATGGCCTGCACCGTCTCCTCCAAAGGTGAGGTGAGGCTAGGAATGGGAGATTCGTGCATATTGTTTGTAGTTGAGTAATTGTGGGGGGGAATCGTGCATTGCGCAGTGTGTGAGGCTAGTGATGCAGTTGGTAGGAGACGGCTTTTGAAGATGCATTCACTGACCTTGACCAGTGCTCTGAGGTCATGAAGCTTCTTTAGGCACTGGAGCCAGGTGGTGGGGATGACACTGCTGGCCGTGATGGCTTCAGTGATGTACTCCCACATCAGTGTTTCTGAAGGGCTTCCTGGCCCCTGTAGGTAGAGAACCTGTCTTGCAGTGTTGACCCCCTGCACAAAGCTGGAGTGCTGTGTGTGAGACCCTGGGTGCCCCTTCCCTGGCTTGCTGAGCCATTAGTGTTAGTGCTGAGGCACTTTTCCCATTTTCTAAGGTTAGGATGGGAATTCAGCTTTAAGAGCTGAATATTCACATTTGGGACTTCTTTTTAATGTTGAATAATTTTTTTAAGGCAGAAAGGGCTGAAAACTGCATTGTTTCACGTCATTTTAATTTGTACTGCTTCAGTGTGCGTGGCCCCTTTAATTCTCAGGCCTCTTCATTGCCCACAATTCCTTGCGAGCTCCACAGCCTCGCTTCCAGAGGTTGTGCGAGGCTCGAACGCCGCACCTGCACACAAACTTCAGGTCGGATGCCTCCAGTAACGCTACTAGGATGGCATTGCACAGCAGGTAAGCCTTGCGCCAACAATTTCCATCCCCCAGATGAATTCTGCTCCGTTAGCGTTGCGGCCATGTTCAGCAGCCATTAACTCCAGTTGCCAGTGACACCGGCAACTTTACTGGCTAAAATGAATTTCTCTCCCATAGGCTTTTGAAGCACAGGCTTTTCATCATAGCAGGGGGTGTAGTGTAAGAGCATCAAAGGCTATTTACAATAAAGCTATGGCTCGGGGAAAAGCAATGATAGGAAGTAACAGTTTGGTGTGAAAAGGCTCTGTTTGGCAATCGATTCGAGTAACTGAGTGATCATAAAACATTCGATAGTGTTGCATCCAGCAGGAAGAGAACCATAACAGAAAATGGTATAAAGAGATGCCTTGTTTTTACTTAGAAAGAAAGAAAGACCTTTGCTGCCTTCGAGACCCTGTGACTTGAACAGGCTTAGAGAAGCCACCTTCATGGGTCCTCATTAAATCCACGCACAGTGGGTTTTGAGCGTGGGGCTAATGTGTTTTACTCTGTATGGTTGGTTCGGGTGTTTAAGATTCATGCTTTTGTCAATAATAAATGAAGTGAGTTATCAAACATATTACTGTCTCTAGTTGTACGAATCTGTTTAATGGGTAAACGACTTATCCAACAGGCCGACAATCCGGCTCCAGTCCTGGGAGGTTTGGCACTGGTGGAGGTGCCGACCTATGGGGTGAGACATTAACCCAGGGGTCCCACCAGTCTGTTCCAGTGCTCAAAGACACATTAACCAACTTTTTTATCATGGCAATCGCTCGATTGGGCTGAATGCTTCTTCATGTGTACAATGATCCGATCAGATTCATAAATCACTAAAAGTAGCGACGCAGCATAACAAAGCCATAAAACATGCAAACAAAGCTCATTTCTAGAGGGATAGAATTGAACAGGGGAGTTTTCAACTTGTATGGACCCCTGGTTAGACCACACTTGGAGGACTGTGCACAGTTCTGGTCTCCATGTTATAAAAAGGATATAGAGGCATTGGAAAATGTTTACAAGGATCATACCAGAACTGAGAGGTTCTAATTATCAGGAAAGACAACCGGCCGTGTCTCTTTTCTCCAGAAGGCTGATGGCTGATAGACCTGATAGAAGTCTTTAGAATTATGTAAAGGTTTGATAGGCTAGATGTAGAAAATATTTTTCCACTTGTGGGAAGCCAAAACTAGTGGTTATGAATATAAGATAGTCAATAATAAATCCAATAAGGAATCCCGGAGAAACCTCTTTACCCAGGGAGTGGTGAGAATGTAGATCTCACTACCCCATGGAGTAGTTGAGCTGAATAGCATAGATGCATTTAAGGGGAAGCTCGATAAGCACATGAGTGAGAAAGGAAGAGATAGAGCCTGTTTCTCTGCTGTAAACTGTAATTTAATGAATAAAACACCAGGGTATCATCCAACGTCACAACTAAATGTCTTTCCCTTTTATTGATTAATACAACTGTTACACACACGCAAAAAAACAGCATTTTCACAAGGAAAAGCAGTGATTTTATGGCAGCTCAATGCTGTTGTTAGAAACACATCTTATACTTGGAGACATGGAGGTGACAGGATGGTTTTGTACTGAATGTACCTGAATTTTACTAATTGGAGATTTTACAACATTAGACACAAAATGTTCCTCCAATTCTCCTGTCTCATCTTGTTTTCAGCGTGAAGCCAAACTGGTTGTTAGCAATGACGCGCAGATTGTGTCAAGGGTCAGAAAGTGACCTCAGTGGGCCAGTTCTTGTCAATTCACCAAAGAGCTGGGATTTTGCTGAAATCAGACAATTTGTAGACAGGTGCACACAAGTGTCTTTTCCCCCTTTATTTATAACATAAATGCTGTCCTTCATTATCTTGTTACAGTATTTACTTCTGTCTTTTAGGCCTCAGGTCTCTGTGTCTTGCACCAATTTCCATCTTTGCTCAGATAGATGATATATTCCCAGGCCTCTGTGCCCAACAGATAGGAAGAGGAGGAGGCCATTCAGCACCTCAAGCCTGTTCTTCCATCCAATGGACCATGGCTCATCTGTACCTCAACTATATTAACCCACCTTTCATCCACATCCCTCGTTAACCTTACCTAACAAAAATCTGTCGATCGCAGTCTTTAAAGTTCCAACTGTTCTCGCATCCACAGCCTTTTAAAAAATTGAGAGTTACAAATTTCCAGTACCCTTTTTAATGGGAAGGTGCTCCCTGATTTCACTCCTAAAAAGCCTAGCTCTAATTTTAAAACATTACCATCTTGTTCTGGACTCCACCACCAGAGGAAATAGATTCCCTGTATCCACCCGATCGAATCCCTTTATCATTTTAAACACTTTTGATTAGTTCACCCCCTGCCTTCTTAATTCAAGAGAATATAAGTCAAGTTTATGTAACCTGTCCTCACAGTTTAACCCTTTAAGCTCTGGTATCATTCTAGTGAATCTGCAATGTGCCCCTTTCCAAGGCCAATATACTCGTCCTGAGGTGCGGTGCCCAAAAC